>VWRL01001543.1:0-27488 GCA_011833715.1 Carcinoscorpius rotundicauda | reverse complement strand
GAGCGAAAATTTAAATGTATGGATGTAAAACATTTTGTAAGAATTGAATATTATCTGTGGAACATTTTCTAATTGTATAAATTTTATATTTAGAAAGTATTTAAAGGCATTTACGTATATAAACATATTGAGATTTAATATTCCAATTTTGTTAACAGTTAAACCCATTCATTGAATAATTGTTTGATAAATCATTCCAGTTGTATGATATAAATGAATGAAGGTTTAATGAAGATAAATTTGAATGTAGTATTAATATCAATTATCTGTATTTGTTTATTACCAGGTTCTCATGTGACATTGGCAAGGAAGCTGGAGGAATTAGTTGAGAAAAAGAAGAGAAAGATAGTCATGAAAATGGAAATTAAAGTTGTAAAGGTATTGTTTTTTAAATTTTCTATAAAATCCTCTTGTTCCACAACTTTTGGTAACTGTGATTTACAATGTTGTCTTTGAAAAATACAACAGTATAAAAATGTTCTAGTACAATGAAATCTATGCAACTGTGGGATTAATCCTATCCAACCTTTCTACCTGAGTATATTATCAGCACTAGCTCACAAATAATAATGAATGTATCTGTTTATAGTTGAATAGGATATATTTAATGAATTAACACAAGTTTTGATTTTCATATATCCAAAATGATTCATGTATCATCTTTTATGCATTGACAGTTCCAGCAGTTTTTGATATTGATAGGATGTCAACAAATTCTTGTTTTTATAAGTGTTTTATTTATGTTTTTGCAACTTTCCAGATGTTACTTCCTATGATTCATCAATTCCTTTAGAAATGTTCTTTTCATATTTTGGAAAATTATAGCACAGAAAAGGAGTTAAAGAATATACTAAATTTTTGTTGTTAAAAATCCAAAGATAGCTGATTTTTTATCACTTTATGTTGCAACGTTTTTATGTTACCACTAAATTACAGCCTCTGATATCCACAATATAACCAAAATTATGTTCAAAGTGGCATATAGTATCAATCAATCAATGAAGAATTTGTTTTCTCTTTCATATTTGTTTTAAAAATGTGTCTTTATATTTTGCACATTAATATAAACAGGGAATGATGTCATCAAATTTTACTTTTGAAATATCTTGGATGGCTGAATTATTGATAGATATTTTATTTTGAAAGTTAGATAGACAATAAGGAAAATGGACTTTTAGTTATTTATGTGTTTGTTATTACATTACATTTCCATTTGCTTTGTCTTTCAGAACATTGTATGATGATGCAATCTTCACAAAGACATTTGGATTTTGCAGTGAGGAGGTACCCATCTTTTGGTATTTAAACACAGTCTGCAGGAAATTTTAACGAAGATGTGATGTTGGTGATAACAAAGGTTTTTTATGAAAACCAGTAACAATTTGTGTTGCAATGATGCTATCAGACAGTGAGTATTATGTGTTTGATTTACTAACATTCAACCATTTATTCAAATGTTTTTGGACAGTAACATTTGGTTAGTCTTAAATGTGTACACTTAATTAAACAGTTCTAACTTGAAAGAATTTTAAATAATTTATCAGATCTAAACACCAAATTACTAATTTAGAGAAGTCTTTTAGTTAGTGTTAATATTCTACTTGTGAGTAAAGTTTCAACTTTTTACAATACACTTTTGTTTATTGTGTAGATTTGTCATCTAAAAACTAATTTATATATATGTATATAAAGTTTTAATCAAGTATTTGTGCATGAAATTTAAACAAAACTTATTTCTTGGCCTTGTAATAAATCAATGTACCTACCAAAATTGTAATCAGCCTACAATATTATTCACTTGTGGTGTTAATGTAATAAACATCTTAAATATGTGGATGTGAAAATTATCTGATGCATGATTTTTAATGTATTATAAGTTTTAAATTTAAAACACTTGCATTGTATTGGAATAACATTAGTGTTTAATGGATATTAACAGTAGGGTTTAATATGGTGCAAATAAAGTGTAAATATGTTTTGAATAAAGAACACTTGTTTTCATTGGGCAGTTGCAGGAAGGCAGTTACTCTTAATTTTCTTGAATTTGAAATTAAACTACCCAAACATTTCTACATGTTAAAACTCTTAACATCCACCATTACAAAAAGTTATGAAATAGAACTAAACGAAACTACAGATCATATCTTGTAAGATCTTTAACCTTGCTCTCCCTATCAGCTGTAGGAGACTTGTATTGTGATGATCAGTCTCACTATTTGTTGGTAAGAGAGTAACCCAAGATTTGGTGGTGGGTGGTGACGACTAGGTGTCTTTTGTTATTTAATTAGGGATGACTGGTACATATTTAGCAGGTGACTTTGCAAATAGTTGCACAAGAAAATAATATTGTAACTATATTTTTAGGTCATTGAGATGACCAGTTAAGATGCAAGGGTTTCCCCTGAATGGTAGAAGTATTAGGAACTGATGGACATACATCTAAGGGGGAAGCTACAAAACCCATGCTTTTCACTTCAAAGATTCTGTGTTTTCAGGATATATGCAATTAAAGAGTGAGTTTTATCAAATGATTAAGAGTGACATTATCAATTTTTTTGGTTCAATCAGTAAATAGTTTTGTTGTTATGACAGTTGTTATCAAAGATTTTTATGCTATGAAACTTGAGACCAGATGGTTCAAACTGGTGTATAATAAACTGAGACCCCGAAGTAGTTTCTATCTTTATTCTTCTGTTTATTGTGTGGGTTACAATATGGACATTATTAGACCCATTATCTAGGCATAATTGACTACTGGTAGCAAGAAGTCAGTTTCATTGTTTTGAGAAATTCATTCCATTATTTGGGTAAATTTATAGTAACAATAAATAAAGTAAAAATAATAATCATTTAACGGACCTACTAACAACAGTACAAGTATGTAAATATAATAAATGTTATAAAGAACATGTTTATTTCTGTTGATGTTTTTCCTTCTGATTTCTTCATACTGAAGTAGAAATGAAAGTATCTTATTGCAGTCTTCATTGGTTGGCTCTTTTGAACAGGATAAAATTTGTAATGCATTAGAAGGTTTTTAGTGTAAATAAGAAATAAAATGTTCATAGTATATATGCTATTACTTATCGTGTTGATGTAATAGGATAATTTTTATGCAATTTTTCTGGATTTGTCTTTTACATTTACCTCCATTATTAATTATCTTTAGTTTTAGGCATTTCTTATTCCATTTGATGCTTTTTATCTTGCTTATGCAATGGTAGATAATCTTTTATGAGTGTGAACTTGGAAACTTTAAACATCAGTAACATTAAAATTCTCAAATTTAGTAGTTTACCAACTTTCTTTATGCAACACAAACATTTATGTTTTTATACATTGTATTGGACTACATCATGTTTAACTATACCCAATATCAGCTTGATCAAATTATTAAAAATAGCATATGTATGTAAATTACAATTGTTGAAAATGTTTTTTCAATTCACATCAAGAGTATCATTTACTTTTTAAGCAAACAAAAGTTAAATGTTTCTTAAATTCTAGACTATACATTTTTGTGTACATGTTGGTTATTTTTTAATTTAGTAAAAATCTAGGTGAGAACTATTTGAACGAGCCATCCCTTATTTTGGAGTGACAAACTAGAGATAAAATCAGTGTCACTGAGCTCCAACTTTTGACCGTCTCTTACCATTGGAAAGGAGGTGAGTTTAGATGAATAAGTTTACATCACAGATGAATAACAAAATCCACAACTCCACCTTACCAATGAGATATATTAAAATCATTGTATGACATGACTCTAATTATAGAGATCATAGGTGTTTTGCAATAGTGCTTTGTATTTGAAGCTCTTCATATTTTATATTTACAATTGAAAGAGAACTGATGCATTCATTATTATGGCTTAGTGCAACTTTCAGTTGATATGCATTACATCTTTTGCAATTGTTATATTTCTTTATATCTGTTGATTTACAGTACAAGAAACCTGATTTCAAAGGGGTGGTGTTAGATGTTTGAATATATTATATTTATATTATAAATATATTCAAACATCTAACACTGCCCTGTACATTCCATCACTCAGTTACACAACCCCTTTCAAACTTATGGTCAGCATCCGGTCATTTACCTTCCTTTCTTTGTGAACCTAACCATGACCGAAGAAGATTGAAATGGTGTTTTCTCCTCTATCTAAAATATTTTCTCAACCCAACCGAGCCATTTTTACATATATTTTTCTCTACAAGTGGGTTTTCTCGACATCACTGAATACTATTTTAGATTTATTAACTTTTCATTTAGAAATGGTTCACAGGGTGGAAATTGGGGAACACATAGTTACCAGTTATCATTGCTGTATTAGGTTAAGCATTTTACTGAATATGAAAATAAGAAATAATAGTATTTAAGTTAAAATTTCAAAACACATTTTAAAGGGATACAACAAGAATTATCTGTTCTGAATAGAGCAGCTGAGCAAATGGGGGGGGGATTTATAACTTTTTTCCATACTCAAATATCTAATTCTTAAGAAAGAAAAGAGTAACCACAGGTAAAAACACAGGTTGCCTTAGAAAGGATGTGAGAGATAAAATTCAAGAAAAGCATAAGAAATTTAAACTTGTGTAGAAAATCAAGAAAGTTAGTCAAACAGGAAATAAGGACATCCAAAAATTTTTGTGAAAAAATCAACTGAAAATGAATTATTAATAAGTAATTTAAAAGTACATTAGGAGTAAAACATATAAGGATGGATATGGGTCTCTTGAGAATGACAAAAGAAGACTTGGATCTGATAATCATGAATTGCCCAGGTTATTATGTTTTTTTGTTTTTTTTAGTGTTTCAGAATAAAAACTTAATTGGTGTTCTTCATCTGAACAATTGATAGATAAAACTGAAGTTAAAGAAGATAATTGCATAAATTCTGAGCTTGTTAAAATTGAGAAGTTTAGACAACAATAAGGCTCATGGGCAAGGTAATATTTCCCTCAGGGTTTTGAAGAATTGTAGCCATTTAGTACTATTTTTTTTGTTAGTTCTTGACTAGTCAACTAGGATTAATGAATTCCAAATTACCTAATATCATTCATGTCTTCAAGGGAAGTGATAGCAGTTATACCAGTAATTATAGGCTTATTAATCTCACTTAAATTGTGGAAAAAGTTTTTGAAAATCTGAAAGAAGATGCTTTTTGAAGTAATTTAACAAAGTTTAAAATTTTATTGAAAAGTCAACACTAGGGGGAAATATTACCCTACGAATCTTTTTAACATTCTTTGAAAAGGTCATTGTTTTTGTAGATGAGGGTAAAAGTACGGATTTGTTATATCTGGATTCTTGAAAATCATATGACAAGGTGACACATAAAATGCTGGAAAAATTTCTTTGACTGTGAATAATAAGTTAATCGAGAAGAAGAGACGTCAGATATTAGAAGTGGAGTATCTCAGGGCTCAGTCTTGGGATCTTTGCTTTTTTTTATTTACAAGAAGATACAAATGAAGGAACACAATAAATTACTTTTAATATTATAGATATACTGAAATGTGTTGGTGACTGTGAAGAGAATGCTACTGCTTTACAAATGGATTTATCATGTAGAGAGTTCTAGAACTAAATGGCAAATTGGCTTAAATTATAACAAATGTAAGATAATGCGTATGGTTTACCATAATTTAATCTATATGTACAAGTTGGATGATAATCACTTTTAACTGTCATAAAAGAAGTGTTCTTAGTGAAATTGTTGATTGGTCCCTGAAACCAAAGCAGTGTGCTGTTGCTAGTGGTATAGAGGAAAGAGATTTTCAGGTTATGTCTTCAGAAATATTGAACACAAGTCTAGAGAAGTTACAATTTCTTTGTATATGTTATGGTTAGGCTGCATTTAAAATATTTTGTTCAGTCTTGGCCTCATAAGAAAGACTTTGAATTGTTGGAAGAGATTCAGAAGTGGGTTATAAGTATGGTATCTGGGATGGTTGAGTTGTCTTATAAGAAGGGATAAAAACTATCCTGTTGTTTTCACTTGAAAAAAGAGATTTTTTTTTCATATTTAACAGTTAAAGTACAAGAACTAGGGAACAAAATTATAAATTTTGGCAGGGCAGGAGTCATCTTCAGATAAGTCCAATTTTATTTTTCACAGAGGATGGTTGGTCTTGGCAGTGGGTTACTTTCTGGTGTTCTGAATACAGTAAATATAAGCCAGTTTAAAAAAAAAAGCTTTGAGTGTTGTTTTATGTGTTTGTTTATTGATAAATAGTTTTAGTTTATTATAGACGACAGAAGAGCTGAGATGTTTTTGTTGTTTTCTAATTTCGGGCAAAGCCACACATCTGTGCTAGTTGTTTATAATTTAACAGTAAATACTAGATAAAAGGCAGCTAGTTATCACCACACTCCACTAACTCTTGGCTTCTTCTTTATTGATAAATAGTGGTATTTACTGTCACATTATAATGCTCACACATAAAATTGTGCACATATTTCATGTAATGGGGATTTGAACTCTCATCCCTAAGATCATGAGTTGAGTGTCTAAACCACATGGCCATGTTGGCCCCTAGTGAAGATAAACCAATAGGTTTCATACTGTCTCAAAACATGTTTATTTCTGAGAGTAACAATACAAACTGAAAAATAATATGATTCTCGATAGATCGGTTTAATATTCTACAGTATAATGTTTGGATGGTTTACAGTTTATTTCTGAGAAAATGATTGAGAAACAATTACAGTTGTGTTAGAAAATATAATAAAATTAGTAATATTATATTATGCAATTATAATGACTTTTCAGTATATTTTTCTGTACTTCCACTGTACTGTCTTCCTTTTATTAATGCTTATAAAGTTCTGAAAACAAGTTGAGTTTGTCCTTTAGGTCTAAAGCTAGAAACCAATCAGCTACCAATCTTCCAAACAAATGAACAACATTAGTTGACAATTTGAATTGCCAACTGCCACTTTACTATTCACATCCAGAATAACCAATGGAGAGACAACAGTTGGACATTCAAAAAGTTAATGGTAATTCCTCGATTGCCATTTATCTCTGCATATCCCACATTAGTCGTATTTTTTAGTAGATAAACATTCAGTGAGGTCACTTTGTATTGTTTTGGAGGTAAAACTTGTACTTGCATCTAGATCATTGAAATAACCACATCCTGAGTTACTTATGTTTAATAAGTTGTTTTATATTATCAACACTATTACTTTTTCACATACCTCAGTTTTCGTACAATTTCTAGTGAAATATAAAATTATTCTTCAACATGTCTAATTGAGAAGTGTTCAGTAGACAATACTGCTATTTTTTTTACTTGTATGAAATGTATAGTTTATGTCGTGGAAGCCAAAAGTGCACTCACTACTTTGTATAGTACATTTCCTGATACTTCTGTGACTTTGTATAGTGACAGATGATAATAGTGGAAACTTTCAATTCAGGTCTATACATTTGGTCATTTAATTTTTATTATAATAGTCTGGGAACAAGTCAGTCATACTTTTCTTTTTATACCAATTATTTCTATAATTATTTTGAATATATTATCTTTTGATATAACATAACCCACACCATTATAATATGAAATCATGATAGAATTCAAATTTGAGTATAATCTATTCATTTAGGACGTTGAAAATATGGTAAGAATAACACAACACAACAATTACTTTATTAAAAGATGTTAAATAGTGAGGAATAATTATTGTAATACAAAACTAGCTTCTACACTAACAATTTTACCATTGTCTTCATAGAATAAACACACAGTGTTTGTTCCACGGTAGTCATAAGTTACTTCTACCTGTTTAAAACTTCAGTTAAAATGTATTCCAACAATTTATGTTTGAGGAGGCTAATAATATAGTGTGTAAGATGCCATTCCTGTCTATCAATAGAGTTATGTCAACATTATTTTAGAAAGCAATAAATATTCTTTATCATTATTAAGTACTAATGAACACTCATTCAGATATTTAAAAAAGTTTTTGTGTGTTTATAGTTAAGGATATAGCTACACAATGGGCTATCTGCACTGTACTTGCCACAAACACTGAAACAAGGTTTTAAAATAATGTAATGTGTTTCAGTACAATGAGGGATGTGTTGGTCCATTTCAGCTTTCTCATTATCTAAGCCAAACTTAAACTATTAAATAAGTAAATTAACAGATTTAAAACTAGCACTTTTCATTCACATATCTATGGAGGTTTAGTTTAAAAACTCAATCAAATTTACTTCCTCTGCAACATCTGAAGGCAACCCATTCAATAAGCCAACAATCCTATTTGAAATATAAATTGTCTTGATTGAAACACTGCTTCTATCTTCCCTAAATCTATACTTGTCCCTCTCCCAAGTTCTCTAATTCTTTTGTTAAGTGTGAAAAATGTTGATGCATGAACATTATCAATTCTTTTTAAAATCTGAAACACTTCTATCAGACTCCCTTTAACTTTTTATAAGACAAAATATTTTTAAGGAAATAAATCTCTCCTTGTGTGACAGCCCTCCATTACAGGAATCATTCTTTGAAGCCATCAGAACAATTTAGTGTATTTCCAGAAGTACACAAAACTCCAAATGTGGTATAATTAGTGACCTCTACAATGAAGTTATAAATTTCAGATCAGTATTCAACATTTCTTTAGATACAACCTAAAGTTCTATTTGCCCTATCATTAGCAATAGCACAGTGCTTGAATGGTTTTAGAGATTGATCAGCAAGTTACACCAAGATCCTTATCTTTCATGACACTATTAAGGTTATTCCTATCCAAATTATACTTAGTTAGAATTATGATAACACAAAAAATTGCATTTATCATACTTAAAACCCTACTGCCATTTATCTATTATTTTAGATGTGGAATACTGCTTAATTATTCCTTAGTGAAAATAAACTATTCAGAATTTAGTAATGCAATCAGCAGATCCTAACTTTCCTTTATCATCCCACTAGGGTCTCACCCACATTTTAACCTTTTTCTTTACCCCTTATTGTAACTAGATCCTTCGCATTAATATTTAATTTTCACCTAAACTTTTTCAAAACATTCATTTTCATGCCTAAGTTTCCTTATTTTTTTATACCATAACAATTTAAATATCTTAAATTTATGATGCTTTTCTTTAATTTTCTCTTTATGACTCAATTTGGTTTTATTTGCAGCTACCCTTTTCTTTAAGGAATATTTAAAGAATCTCATCTAATCAGTATCTGCATATAACCCAGATGGATTCAATCTCCTTGCTATTACTTTTTGATATCATCAATTTCAACAGGATGCAAATTAAATTTCACGTATAAAACCATTCCTCCTTTTGTTCTTTATCAACAACCTGTAAACCTGCATTTTAGAGAAATTTCTGTCATCAACATTATCTATGTGCAAGTTATTCCAGTTACATCAAAATTGTCCATTCCTGTTTGTGCTGTCATCATTTATTTTATACTTCTAACACCACAGTAGTAACAATTAAACCTACCCTTTCTACCACTTGTGTCAATTGATGTATTAACTCCAAAGATGTTATTGAAGTAACCAAATTTTATTTTTATTTTCTTATCTATCTTACTTTATTTGTGATGTTGATTTTATTTTCTTGCATAACAAACCACAATTATAATATTGCTTGCGATGTTTCTTGACCTAGAAACATTATTTTAACATATTAGACAAGTTTTTGTTGTTGTTGTTGCAATGCATCTTGTGATTTGAATTGTTACCTTATATCCTGTTGTTTATCAAATGACTCGCACTTACAGAAGGCTTAAGTGATTTAGCTAAAAAAATGTATAGACAGTCCAAATACATTTAATACAAAGGCAGAGATGCTAACTATTTCAAATGACTGATTGGTTGAAGACAGAGCCCTTTCATAATTTTAGTCCTTTTAGATTTGCCAGAAACAAGACAATCTGGTGAAAGAGGCATCTTTTTTTCCCTCTTGTGAATGATCATATTGGTGTTTCTATGCTGCTTAGAAAACAAGAAATACCCATCTATGCGAGCACTGATTGGCTGACAAGCACTTAGGGCGTAACTGTGGATTCCTCCACGTACCTAATATGGAGAAGCACCGACTCAAACTATTGGTAGACAGAGATACAAATATTTTTTATTATTTCAAGCACAAACATGATTATTGCAAGTAGCCATTTGGACTGTCTTTTGTTTATTATCAAAATTTATTTGTATCTAACTAGAAATTTTCTTTTCACCCCTTTCAAGCCCTGGGGAAATAATTTATCACTTTATTGTATAAGCTTATATCATGTATAATAATTTGGGAGTTGCAACAAGTCGTAATATTTGTCTGTATGAGCGTATGGTCTCAATGTATACACCAAAATCGTTATGGTTGGCATCTCTGGAAAGGGAGCTTAGTTTGAAACAAAATACTTGTTGCTTTTAGATTGACACTAAACCCATTAACGTTAGTTCAATGAAAAAATGTGATGCCATTTGCTTCAAGACTTTTGTCACATTGTCAAGGACGAATTGTTTATTTTTCTCACTGCTGAAAGTAAAGGTTGACACTGATTTAGTAATAACCTGGGCTCCAGAGGAATTCATTTTACTGTTCTGTTTTTAAACTTATGCCTTGTAGATATTTTAATGTGATTTAGATTGCATTATGCTCTCACTCATGTCATGAAATAGCACTGTTAATGAACAAACCAGTTGTGTGTTGTTTACGTTATTCTATCATATGTTATTAATTTATTTCAACTTGACAAACACGTTAAAACACAGTTTACAGTTCTCTAATTCAAAATTTTAATTGTTAGTTTTCTTAAATTGATAAATACATAACACCAATATACATATTCAGTAAAACACTTAACTCACTCATCTTGTTTGTCAATCAATAAGAACAAAGCTACAGAAAGGGATATCTTTGATCTGCCCACCCAACAAAGCTTGAAGAACCCGGATAGAAAAACTGTCAACAAATTTCACAGATTCCTTCCCTCTTCATCCACACTATGGTTACAGGACAAATGCCTTTGCTGAAAACTTTCAGATTCTGAAGCTGAAGAACCATTCTAGGAAGACTGTTTCCAGTATTACCATTGATTTACCACCATCTAAGACGAACAACTGTGCCTAATGTATGATAACAGAAAGCAATATTGGAGCATCTTCTTTTAAGCACTCAAGATTTTCTTTGGGTACTGCTGTTTTCCTCCACAACAATTTTTTTGTTGTAGAATCTCAAGGTACCATTGCATACAGACAGAACTATACCATTTTTCATTGGCATGATTGAAAATTCTTAAATTATTTCAAAGAATTTTGTGATTTTAAGACATGTAGCAAATCGATGAATTTATCCTGATTTTGTTGCATTCACTTGTGTCTTCGTTCTTAAGCATTTCTTGCCTTCAACAGGAATATTAATGTCAGCTTTGCAGGATATCATTACCATAAAAAAAAGTCTTATTGATAAATTTAAAAAATCAAACCACATGTAGTAAAATTTGTTTGCCATTCACTTTTCATTATATTCCTTATTTAGTTATGAAATTAATATTGTTGTTATTTAACCTATCCATTTAGTTTGGACTTTTTCTTAAAACATAATATGGTATTTCCATTTTACATCTTAATCATCATATAGAGACAATCACAGGTTGAACTACACATTTGTTGTGATAATTATTAATCATCAAAATTTGTAAAAATACACTCCTTGCATCTTACAAATCTTTGTTTGAACCTTGTTTGGGTAATGTATATTTTTGATGTTCTGACTGAATGGATTCACTAACCACAACTTGAAATGCAAAATATAATAAAGTTAGGAAGAAAATCTTAATTAAAAAGACAGTAAAAAGTTTCTTCGGCCAGTGTGGTCTTACTCAAGTAGTAATGTTAAAGATATCAGATTTAAAATACTATTTGACATAATTATGGTTAAGGAATTTATCATAAGAATTAATATAAAATTAAGATGTGTGAGTAATTTTCTTAGTTTATTAATTATTTTATTTCCTTTAACATTATTTACAATGTGTATGATTTTAAAATTTCCTGTGTGATGTTAGTTGTGGGTGATAACAAAGTTGCCTTCCCTCTGGGCTTTTAGCACTAAACTGGGGAGAGCTAGTGCAGATAGTACTCGTTTTTTAAATAAAAATCATGTCAATTATTTGAAATCAAAAGAAATAGCTTCTTTGTTTCAAGGTAAGCAGGAACTTGCACTATTTGTGTTCTCACCACAAATATTGAAGTCTGGTTTTGTCCTTTGACTTATCACTGTGCCACTAGATCTGAAAATACTATCAAATATTGTTTTACATGTAAAACAAAAAACGTTTGGGCTTTGAATCTTTTATTGCTTTTATACACAATAGTGTGATCTTGGCAATTTCTGAGCAGTGGTAATACATAAACTCCACTGTTTATTTGAAAAAGAAACTTAGTTTTGCTACGATACTAAAGTTCTTATTACAGCTGAGAAACATCTGACCTTAATTTGTGTTGGATGTTGAATCTGCTACATTCCCCAATCATAACAATGAATTCAAAATAACAAAAATCTTCTCTCATGTTCTGCTGATATCATTTCCTGAAATTATATTTACTGACAATGTATGAGTGGTTTTCATCATTTGTTTGTACGTTTCATAAGGCAAGTGTTGTTATTGCATCAGTTCTACATGTGGAAGTAGTTTTAGTTGGTAAAAGATGTCTTGGCCTTACTTCCTGTGTATTGTAAAACAAATGTTACTGTTGCAAATATACAAATAGCTGACCTCTAATTTTGCATCTGTCATAAACTTACTGTAACTCTCACAAAGTCTGTGATAAACTGGTTCTTCTCCCATTCTTGGACAGGTATTTTATTAATTGTTTCCAGAACAAACTGTGCTGTCATCCTCCATATGGTGCTGTTGCAGTGCCTTTAAAAGGGACCAACTATTTATATAATATACCTTTCATGAACATATGGTACTAAACTAGTCTTATACAAGGTAACTCTTTATGGCTGAAGTTTCTTTCCAAACAAATATATCCTGAAATATCTTTGTGTACGTAAGTGACAGAGGAATTTTTAGGCCTCATTCAACTCGAATGCAAATGTATCAAAGGAAATTAATAGAAAAAAGAACAACATTTTGTGATAAGGAAGGAAAAATATATACCTAAGTCGAATGCTATTGTTATCCTGTGTTTTGTTTTCATATCCATTATATTAAACAGATAAGCTTGTTCTTACTTTAACAATTAAAATATTACTGAAAAGTAAACTGATGTGTATCTTCAGCCTTGGCAAGTTACCCTGTTCCAACTTTTCAGGGAAATTATTGGCCACCACATTGTTCAAGGCTTCTTCAATCCTACATATTTCCAGTTCACAAAAAGTTATCAAGTCATGAGTAGTGACATTGATAAAAATCCATCATAGTTTGACCAATGTAGTACTACAACTATCTCTTTCCAAACCTGTGCAGACAAGTTAATTTGCTGTAGTGAACTACTTTTAGCAATAATGGAAAGTAAAAAGTCTTGGAATACCATTAATGAAATTAATTCTGTATCAATAAAGCTGACAGATATTAACAAAGCTGTTTAGTCAATCATAGTTAACTGTTACCAGTATTATGAACAATATGAGACAACAGTGTTTCAGATTCTTTTCATGAACCAACTGGATCAAACTTGGGCACTTCTAATTCCATTCCAAACATAATTTCTGAGCTAAGTACCTTAGAAGTCAATGAGTGGTGAGCAGAGATAAACCCAGGCTTTGAAGAAAAGGAAATAGAACCCCTTGGAAAGTGTTTCAGATTATCATTTACAAAATTAATCGCTGCATATGGACTTTCTAGACAACTTTGAGCATCATATTACATCAGATCTGAACCCTTTAATCTGGTGTTCAAAAACCATCACATGGAGTTCTTCTAAATGTGAAAGGCTTCAGCATCATGAACCTCATAATAATGGGAACAAATTCTAAGCTGTTAATCAACCATGTGAAAAATGTCAATTTCATTAAACTTCAGTTTCTGATTGAAAACTAGAAACCAGACGACTGTGATGTCTTTACAACTTTCAGCTAATATTCTTGAAATGCGTTTTATTGTATAAGCAATGTGCTAAATACAAACAATACAGACACTTTTAAAACATGTTCCCCTACTTCTATACTGAACACTACACTAAGGATTAGTGCCATGTTTACTGATTTGTAATGGCAAAATCTGGGGTTTCATTTCTTGCAGTAGACCGAGTACATTAAAACCATTGTATATTTCTACTCTAAAAGTAATAAACACTGAAAAATATCGTTCTTGAACTCTAATTACATGAATCATGTACTTTCACGTTACATCCTCACAATTATTTGCAGTTCATTAACAACATATAATTAAAGTTACAACATAAAGTAGTAATATTATGCTTTGCATACAACTTGTTATGCAAATGAATTATAAAATAATTAGGTAAGAACCAGTTTTCTTCTACCAAGTAAACCAAAATATCTTTTCCAGATTCGTTTACAAATTAATAGGGCTTCCTTATGGATAAAAAAAGGCTTAAACTCAACAGAAGGAAATTTCATCTTCTGTGTAATCTGATTATTTTTAGATAACATTTCTTAAATAGTTTGACAGAAAAGATTTGAGTATAATTTCAAGGAATGTTAGAACCTTGTCAATGTTAATGAACTGTAATTTGGATCAAGATAATCATTAATTATAATGTATTCATAGATGATTATTTTAGCTGTAATAGCACTTTAATATGAATGATAAAAAATTCCTAACAACACACGATTCAGTTGTTAAGATAATTCGTTTAAATTTGTTCTTTGAAATCACTATAAAGTAGAGCATGTTGCTAAGTGTTTCACATATATTTCTATAACCCAAATATATATATGAGCCAAAAACCTATAACAATATTGTACATTCAAATTACATTTATTACTTTAGAGAAAGAACTTCAGAGATTTTAAAATATAGTAACTTACAATATTACCAATTTTCCATCTTTCTGTTTTCCTGAAGAGGATGTAACCAATGAAAGGAGGTGAAGAGTAGGGTTATTTTCTGCAACAAAAATTGGTTGTTGTTTTAAGGTTATTAGCACAATAAATATTAAAACAATAATGACTTCATTCTTTTATTTGTAAAGACTATATTTACAATACATAAAATTTGTTTAAATATGAAAAATAAAGTTGTGTCATATGTTATTGTCTGTCATTCAGTGTTAATATCTATAAAATCTACAACAGATAAATAACAATTACTCTAGTAAATATCACAAAAGCACTGTCTTGACATCCTCCGGCAACTCAGGGGCAAACATAAGATTTTGATATCCATAGTTGGTTGAGCATGTGTAGGTCATTCTGTAGCTTTGCTTTCAACAGAAAAACAAAACACAGTAAATCAATTTTGTTTAATAATGTGTGAAAAAAATTATAAAATTGTATTATGTGAGATTAGAAGTGTCTGAGTTCAGATTACCAACAAACGTGCTGACCCTCAAACATGGAGCAAACTTGCAGTCACTCATTTTAACACGTGTAAATTAAATATAAATATATTGCCATCATATGCATTACACCCAATATAAATTCAAATAAAAAAAATAAATTATTTCTCTATTAGTTGCCCCCCAGTGGCTCAGCGGTATGTCTGCGGACTTACACGCTAAAATCCGGGTTTCGATACCCGTGGTGGGCAGAGCACAGATAGCCCATTGTGTAGCTTTGTGCTTAATTCAAAACAACAACAAACTCTATTAGTTTACTAGCATTAGATACTTTTCACCTAAATATTTATCTTGCATATTTAAATATTTTGGATATTTATGTTAAAAAAAAGCCATTCAGTAAAATAACATGTTTAAATGTGGTCATTATTCTGATGTAAATCATAAACTGACCAATGAAATTAAATTTACATTTCAATATGCCCCATCATTATCTTGTGTACAAAGCATTTGCTTCGAATACTGTGACTTTTAAATCTTTTTTAATATAAGGTTAAAGGTAGATACTCTACAAATGTAAACATATAGTTGCTTACAGGTTGGTAGCTTTGTTTTGTATACCGACAAATTGTACCAGTGAATGCAGGAAATATAGTTAAACATTACAAATTTGATGGAGGAAGCCAAATCAAACCTTACAGTTAGTAATTTGGAATTTTATGAGTTATTCTATCCAGACAAATAAACTTGAAACCATATAATGACATTTATAACTTTATTTTGTATGCAATTTTGGATTAATTATCACAAAAATTTTCAAAATATAAGATATTCAGGGATGGGACAAGATTAATACTGAAAATTCAGGAAATATTAGTAAAAAAAGGAGAGATATCTGCAGGAAAACTAACTGTAATGAAACTATTGAGTAACTTCAATATATATACAATCAAAGAATAATTTCTAAAGCATATTTCATGAGTGCTTTCCAATTAAACAACCTACCTAAAGTCAGAATACTTTGATTGTCACGAGACAGAACTGTTGCATTCAGGTTTGTAATATCTCCAACATCAGTTTCTATACATTCCTGGTCTTTACTACTCTGTGTTTCCATGACAAAAACATGAGGTAATTCTCCATAATTATTTTTAACACAGGTTAAAAGAGTTGGAGGTGCTGAAACTTACTTCTCCAGATCTTCAGCAACTGTAAATTAAAATACACAAATGATCCACGGAGATTTAGAAATTGACATATTTGCAAACCAAGGTTTTCCGCTTCATCCATATTAAATGTTTCAAAGTGTATTTTAACAAAGCAATCTTAACAGGTTCAGAATGTCCAAGGTGTAAAACATCACACATACATGTACTACTTTCTTAAAATTATATGCTTAATTTAAATTTATAATTTATTGTTATACTAGAGGAACAGAAATAATTGTGATAAAAATAACTTTAAACATTTTAACAAAATGATTGAAAATGAATTAATTTAAAATGTGCCATTTAGAACAGAAGTAATAATATAGGCAGTTGTTATAAACTTTACCCAATGGTCATCACAATAAAAAAAAGAAAGTTAATATATAACTAAACTATCAATGAGCTTCTATTTCTAATAATCTTAAATCTCCATTTTCATGTTGTATGAATAATGATAAAATTTGAGAAAGTATTTGTTTTTCTCAAAAATGTATAAAGAAATAACATTTAATAAAAATTACAACAGAATTTATAAAGATAAAATAATTTGAAGTAGTCCTTGAATAAATACTTCTGCAAAAACATTTCAACTGGTCTCCTGATGAACTACAAAGTTACTGAACTATTTGTGTTTGTTGATCTTTCTCTCATACTTCTATACTTATTAGCAAGTGAAGCTCAAAACTGGTTTCTAATTATTTCTGTTTTTTTCCTTATTCCAATAGTCATTTTATAGAAATTTCAATTTGTGATATATTGTGAACCTGACCAAAGAAGGTAAAAACATTGTTTGCTCCTCTACCCATACCTGCCATATTTATGTATATAATTTTCAATTACACAGATTATCAGGAAAGTGATCAAAATTACCATTTCCAAGTATTTCACCTATCCAGATAATCAAAATGTTATAAAACTTGCTCACTCTTGTAATGAGAAAGCCACTCAGGCCATTAGCCAATATCACTAATTTTAAACTACTGACTAGATCCCACAACCAAACTTTGAGAATGTTTTTACTAGAACAAAAACAACTGGTTTTTAATATATTTGATTAATGTAGCTCTCAATTGATTAATTATCAAATAATGGCAATCCCTCAGATCTAGTGAGAAAACATGTATGAGAAAATTGAGTTCCAAGAGAGAAGAGTATGACAGATATTTCCTGTATAAAAGGAATGTGGTACAAATCTTTCATACAGGAGGAGGTTGGGGTAGAGGTAAGAATTCATCTGAATTTCATTTTGTAATAAATATTTTAATTGTAGATATAAGAAATGCCCTATATCATAGCTTTTGAGCAAGAACTCCCACATGCCCTAAAGTGAGAAAACAGAAGAGAAAAATATCTAAGGATATGTAAAAGGCTATTGAAATACATCAGTGTTAAGTGACAAGTAGTTGGTCCCAAAATAATGTACAAGGTTGCATAAAACCCAAAACGTGAGGGAACTTGCAAGTAGTTGTTTCTTCAGAGTTGCATCTATGTTGAAGACAAATTCTGTCTAAAATATTTACGGTGTACTTTCAGGGGAACCATCTTACAAATAAAAAGATTTTAAAAACACAAAATTGGAGGTTCAACTGATTACAATACACCTATACATTTCCTTCTGTTCTTGAAAACAAAAACTGTTTTAATCTGAAGTGTTAAGTATCAATATTTTAATCATAATCTTTCATTATTTAGATTTGATTGGTCCTGAAACTCAGCTAAAAGACATACATACATCTTGCATTTGTTCCTACACACCTATATCTTTAGTGATGTACCAAAACTAACTTGAAACTGATCTTAACCTTGCCATACTATACAATAGCCTAGTTTGAAATTGTTTAGTACACATTTCAAATGTCATGTATTTAATGTCACAGATTGTAAAACATAATTAACTTCATGAATATACCTTAAAATCTTGACACAGATCCAATCTATGCAAGTAATAACAGCCAAATTATGAAAGATATGAATTCATATCAATGGAATGAAATGCTAAAATAACCATAATAAAATCCTTTTTTACAATTTGAGAAGCTTTAAATCAACATACAAGTGACTAATTTTGAATACACAACATGTTTCTAAATACAAAAGTACGCTGTTTAGACTAGGATGGTATGATAAGCATAACTTTATTTTAAAGTTTAGAGAAACCTCTAAATGTTATAAGCACTGTAATTCTAAAGTTGATTCAGTTCAATAAGAAGAAAGAAAACGTGAAAAGAAAAATAGTAAATGATAGTTAAGTCTGATTACATCAGTTGTGATAAAAAGAATCACATGTCCAAAGCAGCATACATACTTGAATTTGTTTCAGGGAAAAAAGTATCAAGTCAGCTATTAATCAGCTTCTAAGTATCTTGTACATTCTTCTTTAACAAATACATTAAAAATGGGGAAAAAATACATAGTTCAAGTGGGTTGGAAAATTTTACTTTTATGCAATTGTGACAACTTTATACACTAAGTACCTACTTCATAAAGATCTCCATAAATATATACACATACATTTGAGAAATGCTATTTATTTATAACTGCAAAACAGATGTGAAATGCAGGTAATTACTTGTCCCTATAAATGTCAGTACTGAAGAAAATAGATAGCAACAAGAATTTTCCTGATTTCACATTCAATACTGCATGATTCCCAGAAACTTTTTATTTCACTGGGTTTTCACAAAGATGTATCATTTGAGTTTATGTAGAGTAGAAAAGAAAGAGACAAAAATTTCCACCAATGGCTGCAAGAAAAGACAAATTAAGAAGCAGCTAAAACCAAATTCTTCAACAAGAGGCAGAATTGTATTATGTCCAATCATCACGCCAATGACATTACAACAAACAGCAACCCATCAAAAACTGTTTATGTTAATAAGATAATTTAAAAAATTTATGCTTGAAACAGAATTCTGGACAATAAATCACTGGAAATAGATGACATGGTCTGATGTACAACATTTTATCTGTCTTATATTAATGTTAGAATAAAATTATGAAAAACATGAAGAGATATACAATAGTCTTGCATGTGTTTTTCTGACAGTGCATGTATTAGAAGTTGTGTAATTGTATGGAGAACTCCTTGTGATAGTCAGAGTGTACCTGAACTTGTCTACTTTGTGACACTGAATCTTCATACTCATAAACAAGAGTTCTTAGAAGACAATAATTTAACAATTGAAACCATTTTTACTGCTTGAAACTGATTTTTAAAAGATGACTAGACAAATTACCAGATCTCGCAACACTGATCATCACATTTACTATCATATTTCTTTATTGACATCAATGGAGCATTACGAGGTCTGTTAGAAAAATACGTGGACTGTTTGAATTGCGCGGCTCCAGTTGATTCCAGGGGAATCCGCTAGGTTTGCTCAGATCATCTTATTACGACGCCATTTCCCGATTGCAAATATCTTCATTTGTGTATTAGCTACGCGGTTTTAAGTGAAGTGCGATTTTTTTAGTTTCGCGGATTTCAAAATGAATGACCTGAAGGAGCAACGACTTGCTGTGAAATTTTGTGTTAAACTTGGAAAATCTGCGACTGAAACTTTTGCAAGGCTTAACACCGCTTACGGTGATGTTGCTATGAAGCGTACGGCATGTTTCAAGTGGCATGAACGTTTTAAGGATGGTCGACAGTCCATTGAAGATTATGAGCGTCCTTCCACGTCAACTGACGACCCACACGTCGACAAAATCAACACCCTGGTGCGGGCAAATCGACGTCTGACTGTCAGGGGGCTTGCTGAAGAGTGTGGGATATCAGTTGGATCTTGTTACGAGATTTTGACCGAAAAATTAAAGATGCACCGCGTTGCTGCGAAATTTGTGCCTCAGAACTCGTGAGTTTTTGGCAAAACACTCGATCACTGTTCTTCCGCATCCCCCTACTCACCTGACCTTGCTCCTTGCGATTTTTTTTGTTCCCCAAACTCAAAAGACCCTTGAAAGGAAGAAGATTTGAGACGATTCCCGAGATTAAGGCAAATGCGACGAAGGAGCTGGAGGACATTACAAAAGAAGCGTACCAGGACTATTTCAACAAGTGGAAACACCGTTGGGATAAGTGTGTGTGTTGGGGAGGAGAGTACTTTAAAGGGGTCCCAGACCTGTAACTTCTAAATAAAGTACATTTTGTTTTATGACGTCAGTCCGCGTATTTTATATTAAACTCCTACCCCTAATAATGTTAAACATCTTAGTCAAATGTCACATCCAAAAAAGTAGAGACAGTACCCTAGCCAACATATTATCCTAACAACTCTTCTCTGAACCTTCTTCAACCATTCAATATCTTTGTTCAGGAATGGAGCACCAAACTATGTACAGTATTCTAAATAAGGCCTTAAGAATGATTTATGCAGTTAAACAATATCTCTTGTCATTTATTCAATATTTTTACAGATGCTACCCAAAATTCTATCAGCCTTACTGCTGACTACAATACACTGTTTAAATGACTTCAGTGATTTTGTGATTACAACACCAAGATCTTTTTCTTCAACCACAGTTTTCAATGAAATTCTACATGTATTATCTTAATTTTGAAGAGTTAAACATTATCTGTTACATACTGTCTCAATTAATTAAATTATCTAAATCTTCCAATAAATCTGCAGCACCTTTGATAAAGGTAGCCAACCCAAAAATATTAATATTATCTGTAAACAATTATTAGTCTTTCCAGAATCAATATCATTAATACCAGTCATAAACAGCAGAGGACCCAGCACATCACTTGTAACTACCACACAGTCAGACCTGACTCTGTTTATTACTATTTTCTGCTTTCCACACACATGACAGTTTTATTTCCAGTTTAATAACATTTTCCTAACACCCACAGATTTAATTTTTCTTACTTGTCTTTTATGAGGTACCTTATCAAATATTTTCTAAAAATCAAGGAAAACCAAATTCAAATTTCTTTCATCAACTCTTACAGTAACATCTTCTTAGAAGACCAGAAGATTTTTTAAAAAGACTTTTTCTTCAGTTAAAATACACAACAACATTTCACCCTTCTTATGGTATCTGTACTTAATTTCAATTGAAGTTTTAATACCCATGCCAACCATCTTAAGAATACATTTTTCTTCAAGTAAGTCTCTCATTGTAATGAAATACTTTCCCTTATTGTAATCATGCTGGCTCTATGACACAATATCAAACTGCTTTAAGTAATGCTGCAATACATCTTAAATCATACTTTTCAAAACCTATCCAACTACTGATGTTATATTAAATGGCCTATAACTGTCTGGACAATGGTCATCATTTCCTTTAAATACTGAACTACTATTAATCAACTTCTAATAATGTATTACAGAATGAACAACAGCTGAGGATCAGTTAGGACCTGGTAGATTCAGATATGTAGTGCATGATAAACAACAACTAAGAATGAGCTACAACCTCATAGATTGAGGTATGACGTAGAGAATGAACAACTAATCTAGCGTATGTTATTTGCGTTGTCATTATTACGTGTGACGGAACTTTTCACGAAGGTTCTTTCCTCATGAAGGCCTGGCATGGCCGAGCGCGTTAAGGCGTGCACTCGTAATCCGAGGGTCGCGGGTTCACGCCCGCGTCGCGCTAAACATGCTCGCCCTCCCAGCCGTGGGGGTGTATAATGTGACGGTCAATCCCACTATTCGTTGGTAAAAGAGTAGCCCAAGAGTTGGCGGTGGGTGGTGATGACTAGCTGCCTTCCCTCTAGTCTTACACTGCAAAATTAGGGACGGCTAGCACAGATAGCCCTCGAGTAGCTTTGTGCGAATTCCAAAAACAAACAAACAAACATTTCCTCATGAGTGCAAGCATAATAAAATAAACATTTGTTTGTTTGTTTTGAAATTTCACACAAAGCTACTCGAGAGTTATCTGTGCTACCCGTCCATAATATAGCAGTGTAAGACTGAAGGGAAGGCAGCTAGTCACCACCACCCACCGCCAACACTTGGGGTACTCTTTTATCAACGAATAGTGGGATTGACAAATGACAAGACACGTTTTCTTCAGCAATGGAATACGACGTATAAACTGTCGTGTTCACACATCCGAACATGAGATCCACACGACATGCCTGGGGCCCGACATGGCCAAGCGTGTTAAGGCGTTCGACTTGTTATCCGAGGGCCTTACAACAGAGCCATCTACAATCCTGAAAAAAAATAAACATGAGAAACTGAAATGGTTTGTCTACTTCGTTTTTGTTTTATATTTAATTTAGTTGAAATTGACATTCATATGGGGCAACAAAAATAACACAGTTATATTAAATAACATATTTAGTACAAATGTAACATAATTTTCTTTCTTCAATGATTAAGAACTTAGAATTTTGTTTTACTAACTTCTTTTATTAAAATATAATTTGCCTTTCCCCAGGAGAATAATTAAACATATTCACCACAACAGAAAATCTAATATTAATGTACTACTAAACTTTTATTCAAATACTTAATGTAGGGTAGCTTTTATTATATTCCTGTACATTATCTTTAATACACGTAATATGTTGTAAAACAGGCGTTATTTCTTTTTCAGCCCTGACTGGTATTTGTTAGTACACCGCACATACATTTGTAGAATATTTTGAATGAATGAATAGTGTAGTGTATCAAATCACTGCTGTATAAATATTGTAAGTCATAAAATTATAAATTATTGAAGATACTTAAGAGTCGTTATATTTTGTACCTGAGGATGCTTGTCGCAAGCGGTAAGTCTACGGATTTACAACGCTTAAACCAGGGGTTCGACTCCCCTCGGTGGGCTCAGCAGATAGCCCGATGTGGCTTTGCTATAAGAAAAACACGTACCTGATCATACACTGGAGTGACCGTTTTAGGTAAAGAAATCATCTTACCTCACTTTCCCCAACTGCCCCTTCCCAGTGGTGCAGCAGTCTTCTATAACTAGAAACAGGGTTTTGATACCCGTGGTGAGAAGAGTACAGATAACCTACAGTGTAGCCTTTGCGCTTAATTCTAAACAAACAATCACAAATATAAGCGTTACCACCACAAATAATAAATAAGATAAAATAGTTATATTAATTTTTATATATAAAATTTAAACACAAATAAATTAACGCTGGAACTTATTTTTATACAACAGAAACCTATGTAAAATAGAAGATTCTGTTTGTTTTAAAATTAAACAGAACACTACGTAGTGAATTATCTCTGATCTATCCACCATTGAAGCTTATGTGCGAACATAATTTGGGGTTATATTATACCAGGGTTTTTTTTAAAGATATTTCAGATTTGTTTTACTTCGAGAGTAGATATAATAGCTCATTATGTTTCACTGTGCATAGAAAGATATTAAATTTTAGAGTAGAAAAATTTGGTTGAAGTGTAAAACATTTGTAAGTGATTTAACTGCCTGCTGCCATCTACCAGTGGAAAAGTATAACATATTAACAAAATGTCCACAATTTTTATAAACATAAGTACCTGAAATAAACGTTAGACTTTATAGCCAGTCAGTTTAATACCAAATAAATGGTCTCCATGAAATGTCTTCGCAGGAAAACAATTTGAGACCGCTTATAATGATAGCAACAGGGTTGTGAAATGTTTCGAAATATATTATTAGAAAAATATTAACCTTATTAATTCGTAAAATCGTGTAAAGGCCATTTTAACTACATAGTTGTTTTTGAATAAAAAATTGCAGAGGAATTAAATAAATGGACAGAATTTTCACATTTTACCTTCCATAATCTTGTTAGACAGCGAGGTTTTGCTGGGATTTCCTGTTTTCTAAAGTAAATGCTGTAGAAAGATATTTGATTTTAAACTTTGTTGAGAAGGTCACCAATGAAATTAAAGGCTCTATCGGTAAATACGAAAGCGAAACTCCAATGAATATTTGAAATGAAAGGTGTATTTTACAAATAAATTTCATCTGATTTATAAGATTTTACAATAAAACTAAGTAAACGTTGTTTTGTTTTTCGATCTTCTGTATCAATGGTAAATGGGAGGGGTTCCCCAGTTTTGAGTTTGAATATTTTATTTGTGTATATTTTTAAAGTAAAATAAAATAAAGTTTATAATGAAACAGTTGATCTAATGTACAGGTAGGTTATGTATAGGTAGGAATTGTACAAGTAGGTAATGACGTATAGATAGATAATGTACATGTAGGTAATAATGTACAGGTAGGTAAGCCCCCAGTGGCTCAGCGGTATGTCTGCGGACTTACACGCTAAAATCCGGGTTTCGATACTCGTGGTTGGCAGAGCACAGATAGCCCATTGTGTAGCTTTGTGCTTAATTCAAAAACAACAACAGGTAGGTAATGTACAGGTGGGTAATAATGTACAATGTAGGTAACATACAGTGAGGTTATAATGTACAGGTAGGTAGTGATGTACAGATATGTAATGTGCAGGTAGGTAATGTCTGCTAGGTATCCCATACCTCAAAGAACTTCACAGCAAGGTTTCTAGAACCGAACTGGAGTTGGTTAATTTACAATTTTTAACAAATATTCCTCTTTGAATACATGTAAGAATTAAAACATGTTTTAATCTGGAAAAACAGAGGTCATAATCACTGCTCTTGTATTACGTTTGTTGTTTTTGAATTTTTGCCTCAGATGAGGCCCTCTGGCTAAGTTACCTCTGAATCCAACCGATAACTCATCTCATTACACAAAAGTCGAAATGCAAAATAATATGTATTTGTTTCCAACCATATGATACAACTATTCGCTTTAGAGAGAACAGTGGAATTTATTAGTCCAAAGAATGATTTATAGCCAAATGGTCCCGACTCCAAACGAACCAGAAATCTGTAGAAATGACTCAGTCCTGTCTTATTACATTTCAGCCATCAAAATATTTAGAAAGTGAAAAAAATTTTGAGCTTACAAAAATTGTTTTAGGTAATTACAATGGTCAAAATCATTCTTTCATATCATGAATAAATTCGTTTTTGATTGAAGCTTGTATTGCACTTGATGTATTTTAATCTGTATTCTACTTGTGCTGATCTTATATAACGTTATTAAGTTTAAACCTGTTCAAGGTCTACTAGGACCTCGGAAGTTCTATTTAATAAACCTTATGAATAAATGGCACTATTTGATTACAGTGGTTCACGAGTTGTCGTGAGGTGGCGTTGAATACCTGTCTTCTCCCAAGTTTATCTCTTTAAAATTAGGAACAGCTAACGCAGATAAATCGTATAATAACTTTGCACTAAATTCAACAAAAACAAATCAGCAACCATACTTTGGAGAATTAGATACACACACTGATAACTATGTCTAACGGCCAACATGTTTCAACACGCATGGTGTGTACTTATCAAATGTTAGAAATGTTGTATGAATTGTAGGCAATAATCGATAAGCTATATAAAAATTGGCAGTTGTCACATGTTGACTTTTTCACTACAAAAAAAATTAATAACTTGATGTGTGCTTCTGTTTAACTGGTAATAATGTTTATAATTTTACTGGATTCACTTTTAACGTACAAGAATGTTATCTGTAAATTTTAATTTCCTCTGTCTTTAAGGCACTGCTGTTTAAGGCACTTCATTCACCATCTGACTCTCATGCACTCGAATCCTGTCCCTCCAAATGCGGTGGTGTTATAACGTGATGAGCCCCCTGCTAGTACAGCGGTATTATTCCGGATTTACAACGCTAAAATCAGGGGTTCGAATCCCCTCAGTGGGCTCAGCAGATAGTCCGATGTGGCTTTACTATAAGAAAACACACACACACACACAACGTGATGAACCTAAAAGTTGGCGGTGAGTAATATTAACTTTCTATTATTACAAAAATAGCCCTGGAGCAGCTTTTCACAAAGTAACCACAAAAGAAAAATCTCTTCCACTGACTTTATAGAAAATGCCTTTCTATTCCAAACTGGAATATGTTAAAGGAAATAAATCACGAATTGACAGTACAGTAAATGTTAGTCAAACACTTTTAACTTGACCATAAACATGATTGAACGTTTGTATTTATGTTCACAGAAACATCAAGTTTATGTTTCATGCATTATAATCAAAGTCATTTCCTAAATTTGTCTTCTTGCAACGACTTTCAACCATTGTAAATGTACATATGACGAACACTTTGACTTGTTTCTTAAAGTCAATCATAGTCGCGGTTTACTTTCCTTATTACGAACATTAAAATACTCAAGATAGTCCCTTTAAATTTGAATGCTGTTTTCACCAGTTAAGATTTAAGATATGAAAAGGTGAAAAGTTTCAAATGAATCCAAATTACCTGTATTTTTTTTACGTAAAAGAAAAACTAGAAATAGGCTTTTTTATTGATAAGAAATAATTTCTTGTTGATGGAGGTCTATTTCTTCCTGTGTTTTGCATGGCCTCGTCACACAAAACATACTCGCCTTCTCAGCCGTGAGGACGTCATAAAGTGCGATCAATCTCACTATTCGTTAGTGAAAGAGTAACCTTGATGGTGGGTAGTTATGGCTATCTACCTTCCCTCTTGTCTTACACTGCTAATATCCATTGTGAAGCTTTGGGCGAAATTCAAAACCAAACAAACAATTTTTCTATAAAATGTGATAAAAAGGCTGCCCAAGGCGAGTAAAATGGTTCCCATTTAATTCATAGCAAATGCGATCTAAAATATTGCTGCATTTAGCACATACATTTATATCACTTACATCAACGTGTAAATAGTTTCATTGAAACATTGTCATCCTAGGAAACTCCACGATCATCGGGAAAAAAATACAACATTGTAAACAAGTATGACGAAGTAGCGTCCATTCTTAAATAGGAAAACATTTCTTAATAATTGCCA
>VWRL01001542.1:0-27541 GCA_011833715.1 Carcinoscorpius rotundicauda | reverse complement strand
CACTAATTTCGTTTCCTCGAGTCTCCCTCGTTTCAGTCTCGTGAGGAGATACAGAGGAGAATTACTAAGGGTACACGCGGGGCAGGCAGCATAAGAAAGACAGGACTTTCTCCTTATATTTAAGAAAAGATACGTTGTATGGGGAAAGATCTCAGACATTAAAAAAATTGAAATTTGTTACGGAGTGGAATCCGACAGACCAATTCTCTTACACAGTTATTTCCGAATAGCTAACGGAGATACGACTTGAAGTAAATAAAACTTATGACTGGTAACAAGTAAATGTATTTTCCTGACGTAAGTATTCATGTTCAATCGGTTTATCCATGTACGTCACTCCGTCTGATTTTATCTCCAGAATATGTTCTATCCGTCTTCCCGTCTAGAATAACATACAAATACCTAATATCCTTTGCTGATCGGCCAGATGTTTTCTTCTTGAGCTGATATAATCCTCCGGAATGTTCCATAATATGTTCAAATATCCGGCTGTACAGCCACTTGAATATAATCTGTGATCGTTAAGAAATACATCTGAAGTGTAACATTAATCGGAATATTTACTTTACTGACAATTATACGAGAAAATCCAAGTCCGACATCAAGGAACCATGATGTAGGTGGTTAGCGTGTCCATCTGAGAACTGAAACGAATAAAGTAAGAACCGCTGAACTTCAGCTGTGGGAAGGTTATAAAAGTGACAGTCAATCCTACCATCTGGCTGAACATATAGGGCTGGTCAATACCAGTCCTGCTAGCTGGCTAAAAGTAGTCACATATAGACCCGGTGATAAACAGTCTTGCTATCTAATTAAAGATTGTCATATATAGGGCTGGTCAATACCAGTCCTGCTAGCTGGCTAAAAGTAGTCACATATAGACCCGGTGATAGACAGTCTTGCTATCTAATTAAAGATTGTCATATATAGGGCTGGTCAATACCAGTCCTGCTAGCTGGCTAAAAGTAGGCACATATAGACCCGGTGATAGACAGTCTTGCTATCTAATTAAAGATTGTCATATATAGGGCTGGTCAATACCAGTCCTGCTAGCTGGCTAAAAGTAGTCACATATAGGCCCGGTGATAGACAGTCTTGCTATCTAATTAAAGATTGTCATATATAGGGCTGGTCAATACCAGTCCTGCTAGCTGGCTAAAAGTAGTCACATATAGACCCGGTGATAGACAGTCTTGCTATCTAATTAAAGATTGTCATATATAGGGCTGGTAAATACCAGTCCTGCTAGCTGGCTAAAAGTAGTCACATATAGACCCGGTGATAGACAGTCTTGCTATCTAATTAAAGATTGTCATATATAGGGCTGGTCAATACCAGTCCTGCTAGCTGGCTAAAAGTAGTCACATATAGACCCAGTGATAGACAGTCTTGCTATCTAATTAAAGATTGTCATATATAGGGCTGGTCAATACCAGTCCTGCTAGCTGGCTAAAAGTAGTCACATATAGACCCGGTGATAGACAGTCTTGCTATCTAATTAAAGATTGTCATATATAGGGCTGGTCAATACCAGTCCTGCTAGCTGGCTAAAAGTAGTCACATATAGGCCCGGTGATAGACAGTCTTGCTATCTAATTAAAGATTGTCATATATAGGGCTAGTGAATATGACCTCCATTACTAAATCAATAGACATCTGGAACTAAAGATGTCCATCACACCCATTACCGCACGGTATCTGTTACTAGATCAATAGACATCTGGAACTAAAGATGTCCATCACACCCATTACCACACGGTTTCTGTTACTAGATCAATTGACATTTGGAACTAAAGATGTCCATCACACCCATTACCACACAGTTTCTGTTACTAGATCAATTGACATCTGGAACTAAAGATGTCCATCACACCCATTACCACACGGTATCTGTTACTAGATCAATTGACATCTGGAACTAAAGATGTCCATCACACCATTTACGACACAATTTCTTTTGACAGATCAATAAAAATCTGGAACGTTGTGTCCGTCAGTCCGATTATAATTTTTTCAGCTTTATATACAGTAAGCTGAAAGCATCTGACAATTCTCACTAAAGGTGAAATA
Organism: Carcinoscorpius rotundicauda; assembly: GCA_011833715.1. Classification (NCBI taxonomy): domain Eukaryota; kingdom Metazoa; phylum Arthropoda; class Merostomata; order Xiphosura; family Limulidae; genus Carcinoscorpius; species Carcinoscorpius rotundicauda. Next base: position 25,471 of record VWRL01001542.1, on the reverse strand, counting down.
TTCGAATCCTTAAAATGAATGAATGTTGAAAATAAATAATGGTTCACACTGTAGCAGTTAATGGTTCGCAGTGGAGTAGTTAATGCAACTTTCTCTTATTAAACTATCACAGTTTTTAAAACTCCGAAAATGTGAATTAAACCCAGGATTTTAATGTTGTAAGCTGGAAAACTTACTTCTGACAGAAGGATCAACAATCAGTAATTCAAACAATTTAGTACGAGAATAAAAGGATAAACTAAGGCGCTTTTGAAAATATTTCACAGAATGACAACCTAAGTCCAATTTCGTTCTCTTTCTGTACAATGTTCGTGAGACAAGATACAAACCCTGTGATGGGTTTGTTAGTTTTATAAATAACAGTTTGTAGAAATATTTCTGAGATCGTTTAAAACTACCCCCTGTGATGGGTTTGTTAGTTTTATTAAGAACAGTTTGTAGAAATATTTCTGAGATCGTTTAAAACTACCACCTTTACTAAGAACAGTTTGTAAGAATATTTTTCCGAGATTTATTCTCTCAATATTTTCAGTTTCGAGGGGCATCGTTCTTAGAGGGCGCTGTTCCCCAGACAACACGAGAGCTGTGTTGGTCTCTTGGTTGGGCAGTGTTGAGTTAGAATGCTCACTTTTCAGTAGACAAATAAAAACAGATGCAGAACTAATTTCCATGTGATCTAACACGATATATATACATCACAACGTGGACCTGCTGTGAAACACTTTTGAATTAGCATCTAATGAGACTCGTCTTGCTTAATAATTGGCCGTAATTTCTACAATTACGGACCTGAAAAACAGGGCGCTGTATATAAATTGGTCTTCTAAAGTAACTATTAGTGGATTATAATAACTAAAGCTTACGTTCGAGTGATCAACATCCAAAGTCACGTAATAAGTAGTTCAGGAAATTCTTGGAACTTAAATTAGGACTACGTTTTGGAAATCTAGAAAACAAACATGTTATTCATGCCTGCTCGTGTAACGTCTTTCAATGTGGCCACATTTCAAAATATTACGAGAAATGCTTTCCTCAACCTGTGTTGTAAAGTTTCGACACATGCTTTACTTAACCCGTTTTAGAAGGTAACGACGCATGCTTTTCTCAACCTGTGTTGTCAAGTTACGACACATGCTTCCCTCAACCTGTGTTGTTCAGTTACGACACATGCTTTCCTCAACCTGTGTTGTAAAGTTACGACACATGCTTTACTTAACCCGTTTTATAAGGTTACAACACGTGTTACTTTACTTTTTAAAGGTTACGACACATAATTGCCATAGCCGTTTTCGATTGTTACGACACATGTTTTCCTCAACTCCTTTCAGAAAGTTGCGACACAAGATTTCTTTAACCAGTTTTAGAAGGTCACGCCAAGGTGTTTAGTGACTCAGAAAACGGCTTACATTATTTGTGTTATCTGAGAAACCTTAGAACACAGTTTATCGTGTATGCCACATCTGTATAATGATGTAATTAAACCTTACAACACAGTTTATCGTGTCTGCCACATCTGTATAATAATGTAATTAAACCTTACAACACAGTTTATCGTGTCTGCCACATCTGTAAATAATGTAATTAAACCTTAGAACACGGTTTATCGTGTCTGCCACATCTGTAAATAATGTAATTAAACCTTAGAACACGGTTTATCGTGTCTGCCACATCTGTAAATAATGTAATTAAACCTTACAACACGGTTTATCGTGTCTTCCACATCTGTATAATAACGTAATTAAACCTTACAACACAGTTTATCGTGTCTGCCACATCTGTATAATAACGTAATTAAACCTTAGAACACGGTTTATCGTGTCTGCCACATCTGTATAATGATGTAATTAAACCTTACAACACAGTTTATCGTGTCTGCCACATCTGTATAATAACGTAATTAAACCTTACAACACAGTTTATCGTGTCTGCCACATCTGTATAATAACGTAATTAAACCTTACAACACAGTTTATCGTGTCTGCCACATCTGTATAATGATGTAATTAAACCTTACAACACAGTTTATCGTGTCTGCCACATCTGTATAATAACGTAATTAAACCTTACAACACAGTTTATCGTGTCTGCCACATCTGTATAATAACGTAATTAAACCTTACAACACAGTTTATCGTGTCTGCCACATCTGTATAATAACGTAATTAAACCTTACAACACAGTTTATCGTGTATGCCACATCTGTATATTAATGTAATTAACGTATTCAACAAATAAAATCACCACCAGACAGAGACAGCGGCACATATGAGAGGGGCTACCAGTGATAGAGAGTACCAGTGATAGGGGCTACCAGTGATATAGAGTACCAGTGATAGAAAGTACCAGTGATAGAGAGTATCAGTCATAGGGGCTACCAGTGACAGGGGCGACCAGTAATAGACGGCATGCAGTCACGTTAACCTTTGCCATGAAAACAGAATTTTCCGTAATAATTTCACACAAATCCTTATTACCCCATTCAAAACAGAATCTTTCTACCGGGTTAAAGTTGGGTGCACATGCCGTCTGTATCACTATTTAATTTGATGTCTACTATTCTTTCATTTGTAACCACACGTAAAGTAGGTCGTAATTGTTGGATATTGAAATAAACGAACTTTTTTACCTGATAAACACACCCTGTGGTAGCCACAGGTTTCACACCATCTACTCTCGTTGGCAGCGAACAGTCAGGCACAATCTGGTCGTCTTCAAACACCCTGAAGTTGTAAGCAGACAAGAAGGAATTTCTATCCATCGCGTAGGGCCCCCAACGGACTCTCGCTCGAGGACGAATAAGACGATACGAAAATGTACTGTGCGAGTTTGTTCGTTGTTTTAGAAACCTTGCACTGTTGGTTCTCGTGATCACTCGGTTATTCGTTTGGTTAATCGACTCTAAGCTTAACAACCTGTCGTAACTGTACTTACGTGTTAACACTCATGCGTCAGTAAAGAGTCGTTCGTTGATTTAAGAATGAACCAGTAGTTCTTAACCCTCCCAGCAGAGGGCCAACTAAACTGTGCCTTTCTTCTTCCTTATTTGACGGAAACTGATCCACTAGAAGATTCACTTTAACGACAACGGCCCTGATTGGCTGGTAAAACAAGCTGCACGTGACTTGTTTGTCAATGAGGGCTGCTTGTTGGTAAAGAATAAAGCGGTCAACATTTAAAAAAATGTCGTTACTTTTCACGATTGTTTCCATATTCTCCTAACTTAGACTGTTTATCTGAACGGAATGGCTGTCGTCACGTTACCGGCTAACTGAAATTTATTTCAGTTCAATGTGTGTATATTGCATCACGTGACCTTCTAAAAAAAAAAAAAAAGCAGAAACGTTGACCTGCACCTCAGCGATAACTAATTTACGAAATCTTTGGTACACTCCGTTAACCCTAAAACACACCTTTCAGTAATACATGAAACTTAGGTACATATCGTTAACCCTAAACACAGCATTGATTTATCATGTTGTTGTTTTGAATTAAGCACAAAGCTACACAATGGGCTATCTGTGCTCTGCTCACCACGGGTATCGAAACCCGGATTTTAGCGTGTAAGTCCGCAGACATACCGCTGAGCCACTGGGGGGCCATTGATTTATCATGAAATAAGTAACAAAATATTGACTTTTTCAATGTCTTACTTTCTTTGAGAGGACTTATGAAACTATTATTTCTCGAGAAAACGAAAATGATCCAAAAAGAAAATGCTCTCTTTTTTTTCTAGTGATTAAATTACCTCAGTGTTGACAAAGAATGCCGTTATATTATACCCTAAGTAATACCAGGAAATAACATCCAAACGTAAATAACATCATATAACAAAATCAGGATTTATCACAATCAATGAAACAGAAATGTTTTACCTAAACTCAAAAAGTAAGATTAATAAATGTTAACTGTGAACCAAATCACGTTTTTAATACTGGTATTCAGCCTTACCATTTTACACCGTAGAATGTCCACTAATCTCGTTTGTAGAACATTATATTTCACAATATTAACTCTTATTAAAACGTGTCATATAGAACGTTATTGAGATAACCTGCATACGTAACACTTTTTGACACAAAACGTTATAAATATTATAATAAAGTTATAAATATGTTATAAATAAATATATCTATGTTGTATAGGTTATCAAGATACGTCATAAATATTATATATTAACATATCTCTGTTGTATAGGTTATCAAGACACGTCATAAATATAATAAATAAATATAACTGTTGCACAGGTTATCAAGATACGTCATAAATATTATATATTAACATATCTCTGTTGTATAGGTTATCAAGATACGTCATAAATATTATATATTAACATATCTCTGTTGTATAGGTTATCAAGATACGTCATAAATATTATATATTAACATATCTCTGTTGTATAGGTTATCAAGATACGTCATAAATATTATATATTAACATATCTCTGTTGTATAGGTTATCAAGATACGTCATAAATATTATAAATAAATATATTTCTGTTGTACAAGTTATCAAGATTCGTCACCAAGTATAGAAAAAACATATTTGTGTTATACAAGTTATCAAAATACGTCACCAAGTCTAAAAATATACATATCTGTGTCATACAAGTTATCAAGAAACGTCATCACGATTATAAATTAGTATATCTGTCTTGTATTGTTTATCAAGATGTCATCAAGGTTATAAATAAACATATCTGCGTTCTAATTTTCATAAAGATTCTTTATCAAGGTTATAAATAGATATGTCTGTGTTGTACCATTTTTCAGTATCTGTCATCAAGGTTATAAATAATTATACCTGTGTTCTGGAAGTTATCATGATACGACACCAAGGCTATAAATAAGTATACCTTTATTGTACAAGATATCAGGATACCTCATGAAAGTTATAAATAAATATATCTGTGTTGGACAATGTATCAAGTTAAGTCATCAACGTTACAAATAGAGACACGTGTGTTGTACTATCTATCAGGATATGGTATAAAGATTGTTAATGAATATTTCGTGTTGTTCTGTTTACTAAGATACGTCATGAAGGTTATAAAAATGTATATCTGTGTTGTACTATTTACCAAGGTACGTCATCAGTATTATAAATAAATACATCTGTATTGTAAAATGTATCAAAATACGTCATCAAGGTTACAAACCACTATGTTTGTATTGTAGAAGAAATCAAGACACGTCACCAAGGCTGTAAATAAATATATCTGTGTTTTGCAAGATATTAAGATATGTTATTTAGGTTGTAAACAAATTATCCAAGTTGTACCGTTTATCAAGATACGTGATAAAGGATATACATAGGTATATCTCTGTTCAACAAGTTATGAACATATGTAATAAAGGTTATAGACAAATATATCTGGGTTGTTAAAGTTATGGAAATACGACATCAAGGTTATACTTGAATATATAAGTATTAACAAGTCATCAAGACGCGTTATCAAGGATATAAATAAATATATCTCATTTCTACTATTTATCAAGATACATCATCGAGGTTATTAATAAATATATATGTGTTGTACAAGAAATCAATATACATCATCAAAGTTATAAATAACTATATATCTGTGTTATTGGAGTTATCAAGATACGTCAACAAGGCTATAATTGAATACATCGATGTTAAGAAGTTATCAAGGTTATACATAAATATATGTCTTGCACTATTTATCAAGGCTATAAATAACTATATATCTGTGTTGTACAAGATATCAATATATTTCATAAAAAATATAAACAAATATATCTGTGTTGTAGAAGGTACGAAGATAAGTCATTACTTGATTATTTAAACGTTTTAGGTTTTCCGTTTTCTAGAAAATAAAATTGTCGTGTATAAAACTTAGTTGAGACAATAGTATTATGAAAGAACTGAAAAATCCTTTAAACTAATATTGATTGCTCTCTTCGGTTATTTTATATTGATGATAACAATGATGTCAGACGGAAATCAGTTCTGATTGTGTTGATACAGACGTTTTAGAAACACAACAATAAGACAAATATAAGAGCTGACTTCATGACGGTGTGATATTAAGAAAAAGAAGAAACGTTGTGGAGAAGTTAACTACAGCTGTTTAGAACCTTCGTATCGTTCGTTCTTTAAATGTGTTTTTTAAAACGAGCAATAAACTTTTCTCGGTTTAGTCTTTATTGTAATAACAATGGTTTTCAAGACCCAAATAACTGGGAGAAAGTCTAGTGCATAACATGTAACCGACAAGAAAACGATATGAGAAAAAAAACAAAAAACTTACCCGATAATGAAATGACGGTGAATAATTATAAGTATCTTGTGGGCACTGTTTGTAGAAACTCCTTTCTAACATAATTATTCCGCAGTTAAGTTCGCTGTATTTGTGTGGTACTTACATAGAAGCTGTAATTAAAAACGTGGATCACACAGTACTCCGTCCTTCTCCACAATCTTCGCACACCTTTCTCCAGTAAACTTGACAATTCCAATACTTAAATATGATGACTGGTTAGGTAAACCACTATCCATTTATTACGCATTAGTGCTGCCATCTCGTAGTAGCATCACGTAACATAAAATTAGTCGTTTATGACTCGCCCAAACTGGGATCTAAGAAGCCTGATTGTAGTTATCGACAATTGTTCTAGCATCACGGAACTTAACACTTTCTGAACGCAATCATTGTTTTATTATGTCTGAAATACAATATGGTCTTGTATTCTAACGTTGGATAGGTCGTTTTACAATGTTTTCTACAAACAACGCCAAGTCCAATCCATTGGCAATAAAAAGTTAATTTACATCCTCGATATAGTTTTGCTACAGGCTATGTTCACTTTTACGTAAGCGGTAGGCGTAAATGCACAAGCATCGCTTCTAAAAAAATTCTGAGGGTGATGATATGTAAGTCTAACTTACAAATAAATTTGCAGAATTCGTCGCTAATGGACCAGAAACTGAATAAAACTGTCATTATTATCACTGAACTGGATAATTCATGGATTACTCACTGATTTTCGTATTTATTTTTGTTCTCTTGTTTTTTCATATTGAATGAAATATTTAGATTAGCGTTATGCGCCCTCTAGAAAGTAAATATTTAAATCAAAATGTTTATAATGTCGCTTATAATAAAATAATTATATCAGAAAGTAACACTTCTTTTTTTGTTCCTGGAATGTGACCAGTATATGGACACCCGACCGTCACACCGATATGGCTTGTTGAGCATCTCATTCCAAAACCAAGAGCATTGATATGGGGTTGGCATCCCCTTTGCTGCTATAACAGTATCCACTTTTCTGGGAAGGCTTTTCACCAGATTTTGGAATACGGCTGAGAGGATTCGCTTCTATTCAGCCACAAGAGTAATAGTGAGGTACGACACTGATGTTGTGAGAGAAGGTCTGGCTCGCAGTCGGCGTTCTAGTTCATCCTAAAGGTGTTTGATAAGGTTGAGGTCGGGGGTTTGTGCAGGCCAGTCACGTTTTATTCATGCCAACAATGTCTTTATGGACCCCGCTTTGTGCACAAGGGTATGGTCGTGCTGAAACGAAAGGGACCTTCCTCAAATTGTTGCCACAAAGTTGGAAGCACACAATTCTCCAAAGTATAATCGTTTGCTGGAACATTAAGATTTTCCTTCACTGGAACTAAAGAGCCTAGTCCAGACCATGAAAAACAGCCCCTAACCATTATTCCTCCTCCACAAAACTTGACACAATGCATTCAGACAGGTAGCGTTCTCCTGGCATTTGTCAAACCCAGATAGTCCGTCAGACTGCCAAATAGTGAAGCATGATTCATCACTCCAGCCAACACTTGACATTGTACATGCTGATCTTAGGCTTGTGTGAGGTTGCTCGGCCATGGAAACCCATTTCATGAAGCTCCCAACGAACAGTTCTTGTGCTGACGTTGCTTTCAGAGGCAGTTTTGAACTTGATAATGAGTGTTGCAACTGTTGACAGACGATGTTTACGCGCTTCAGCAATCGGCATTCCCGTTCTGTGAGCTTGTGTGGCCTACCGCTTCGTGGCTGAGCTGTTGTTGTTCCTAGACCTTTCAACTTTACAGCATTGACGGTTGACCGAGGCAGCTCTAGCAGGGCAGAAATTTGACAAACTGACTTGTTGGAAAAGTGGCATCCTGTGACAGTGGCACGTTGAAAGTCACTGAGTTCTTCGGTATGACCAATTCTACTGTCAATATTTGTCTGTGTAAACTACATGGCTGTATGCTTGATGTTATGCTTATGTTAACAAAGGGCGTTACTGAAATAGCTGAACCAACTAATTAGAAGCGGTGTCCACATACTTTTAACCATGTAGTGTATATTTGTGTAACATTGTCTTACCATTAAATGCGAAAAAAAACGTAAAAACACCATGAACATGTACACATTATATGATGTATAAACATCATGAACATGTACATATTATATGATGTATAAACACCATGAACATGTGCATATTATATGATGTATAAACATCATGAACATGTACACATCATATGATGTGTAAACACCATGAACATGTGCATATTATATGATGTATAAACATCATGAACATGTACGCATCATATGATGTGTAAACACCATGAACATGTATATATTATATGATGTATAAACATCATGAATCTGAACACATCATATGATGTATAAACATCATGAACATGTGCATATTATATGATGTATAAACATCATGAACATGTACACATCATATGATGTGTAAACACCATGAACATGTACATATCATATGATGTATAAACACCACGAACATGTACATATTATATGATATATAAACATCATGAATCTGAACACATCTGATGATGTATAAACACCATGAACATGTGCATATTATATGATGTATAAACATCATGAACATGTACACATCATATGATGTATAAACACCATGAACATGTACATATTATATGATGTATAAACATCATGAATCTGAACACATCTGATGATGTATAAACACCTTGAACCTCAACACATTATGTTTTTACGTTAGTTATTGAGATGTTCTTAAACAACTGACTTGCATGTTGAGAATTATAAAACACAACAAACGTATCATCAACATATCTTGAGTAGAATGTCAAAGGTTTTTAACGAAATTGACAATTTTCCCGTTGTTGCTCTTAATGATGGTAAAGGAAAACGTTGACAAGAGATGGCGCTAGCTTTGATTGTATCTCGGTTCCAGAAGATTGATAATAAAAATTAATTTTGAAAGAAAAACGAAAAGGGAAAACGTTATTAAATCCCGAGAAATATAATTTAGGAATCGTATAATATTTTGATTTTGATATAATATGATTATACAAATCTTCCAAACAAATATCAGTACAGAGATTCCAAATTTAATCCTGTACAATACATTTCTTGTGAAAAAGTAAATTTTTCCTTCATTTAACGAACTGAAAGCTTGACTTTACACTAATTATCAAAAATACATATTTCAGTTTGACTTTAGAAGTATAATTATTAATAGTACATATTTCAGTTTGTATATAGAAGTATAATTATTAATAGTACATATTTCAGTTTGTCTATAGAAGTATAATTATTAATAGTACATATTTCAGTTTGTAAATAGAAGTATTATTATTAAAAGTACATATTTCAGTTTGTCTATAGAAGTATAATTATTAATAGTACATATTTAAGTTTGACTTTAGAAGTGTAATTATTAATAGTACATATTTCAGTTTGACATTAGAAGTGTAATTATTAATAGTACATATTTCAGTTTGACTTTAGATGTGTAATGAATAATAGTACATATTTCAGTTTCACTTTAGATGTGTAATGAATAATAGTACATATTTCAGTTTGACTTTGAAGGTGTAACTATTTATGGGAAAAATTTCAGTTTGACTTGAGAAATGTAATGATTAATAGTACATATTTCAGTTTGACTTTGAAGGTGTAATTATTAATAGTACATATTTCAATTTCACTTTAGAAATATAATTATTAATAGTACATGTTTCAGTTTGGGTACAGAAGTATAATTATTAATAGTACATATATCAGTTGAACTTTAGAAGTATATTTATTAACAGTACATATTTGAGTTTGTCTGTAGAAGTATAATTACTAATAGTACATATTTCAGTTTGACTTTAGAAGTATAATTATTAACAGAACATGTTTCAGTTTGTCTACAGAAATATAATTAATAATAGTACATATTTCAGTTTGACTTTAGAAGTGTAATTATTAATAGTACATATTTCAGTTTATCTATAGAATTGTAATTATTAATAGTACATTTTTTAGTTTCACTTTAGAATTATAATTATTAATAGTACATATTTGAGATTGTCTCTATAAGTATAATTATTAATAGTACATATTTCAGTTTGACTTTAGAAGTATAATTATTAAAATTACATATTTCAGTTTGTCTACAGAAGTATAATTATTAATAGTACATATTTAAATTTGACTTTAGAAGTGTAATTATCAATAGTAGATATTTAAGTTTGACTTTAGAAGTTTAATTATTAATACTACATATTTAAGTTTCACTTTGAAGGTGTAATTATTAATAGTACATATTTCAGTTTCTCATTAGAAGTATAATTATTAATAGTACATATTTCAGTTTGACTTTCGAAGTCTAATTATTAATAGTACATATTTCAGTTTGTCTATAGAAGTATAATTACTAATAGTTCATATTTCAGTTTGACTTTTGAAATGCAATTATTTGTAGTACATATTTCAGTTTGACTTTAGAAATATAATTATTAATAGTACATATTTGAGATTGTCTCTATAAGTATAATTATTAATAGTACATATTTCTGTTTGTCTATAGAAGTATAATACTGATAGTACATATTTCAGTTTGACTTTCGAAGTGAAATTACTAATAGTACATATTTCAGTTTGACTTTAGAAGTATTATTATTAATAGTACATATTTCAGTTTGACTTTAGAAGTGTAATTATCAATAGTAGATATTTCAGTTTGACTTTAGAAGTGTAATTATTAATACTACATATTTCAGTTTCACTTTGAAGGTGTAATTATTAATAGTACATATTTCAATTTCTCTATAGAGGTATAATTATAGATAATAATTATTTTAGTTTGTCTGTAGAAGTATAATTAATAATAGTACATATTTCAGTTTGACTTTAGAAGTCTAATTATTAATAATACATATTTCAGTTTGTCTATAGAAGTATAATTACTAATAGTTCATATTTCAGTTTGACTTTTGAAATGCAATTATTTGTAGTACATATTTCAGTTTGACTTTAGAAATATAATTATTAATAGTACATATTTCAGTTTGACTTTAGAAGTATAATTATTAACAGTACATATTTCAGTTTGTCTATAGAAGTATAATTACTAATAGTACATATTTCAGTTTGACTTTAGAAGTGTAATTGTTAACAGTACATTTTTCAGTTTGACTCTAAAAGTATAATTATTAATAGTACATATTTCAGTTTGTATATAGAAGTATAATTACTAATAGTTCATATTTCAATTTTACTTTAGAAGTGTGATTATTCATAGTACATATTTCAGTTTGACTTTAAAAGTATAATTATTAATAGTACATATTTAAGTTTGACTTTGAAAATGTAATTATTAATAGTACATATTTCAGTTGACTTTAGAAGTGTAATTATTAATAGTACATATTTCAGTTTGACTTCAGAAGTCTAATTATCAATAGTAGATATTTCAGTTTGACTTTAGAAGTGTAATTATTAATACTACATATTTCAGTTTCACTTTGAAGGTGTAATTATTTATAGTACATATTTCAGTTTTACTTTGAAGGTGTAATTATTAATAGTACATATTTAAGTTTGACTTTAGAAGTGTAATTATTAATAGTACATATTTCAGTTTGACTTTGAAGGTGTAATTATTAATAGTAAAAATTTCAGTTTGACATTAGAAGTGTAATTATTAATAGTACATATTTAAGTTTGACTTTAGAAGTATAATTATTAATACTACATTTTTCACTTTGACTTTAGAAGTATAATTATTAATAGTACATATTTCGGTTTGTATATAGAAGTATTATTATTAAAAGTACATATTTCAGTTTGTCTATAGAATTATAATTACTAATAATACATATTTCAGTTTGACTTCAGAATTGTAATTATTATTAGTACATATTTCAGTTTGACATTAAAAGTGTAATTATCAATAGTACATATTTCAGTTTGACTTTAGAAGTATAATTATTAATACTACATATTTCACTTTGACTTTAGAAGTATAATTATTAATAATACATGTTTCACTTTGACTTTAGAAGTATAATTATTAATAGTACATATTTCAGTTTGTATATAGAAGTATAATTATTAATAGTACATATTTCAGTTTGTCTATAGAATTATAATTACTAATAGTACATATTTCAGTTTGACTTCAGAAATGTAATTATTAATAGTACATATTTCAGTTTGACATTAGAAGTGTAATTATTAATAGTACATATTTCAATTTGACTTTAGAAGTATAATTATTAACAGTAGACATTTCAGTTTGTCTATAGAAGTATAATTACAAATAGTACATATTTCAGTTTGACTTCAGAAGTGTAATTATTAATAGTACATATTTTAGTTTGACATTAGAAGTGTAATTATTAATAGTACATATTTCAGTTTGACTTTAGATGTGTAATGATTAATAGTACATATTTCAGTTTTACTTTGAAGGTGTAACTATTTATGGGAAAAATTTCAGTTTTACTTTGAAGGTGTAATTATTAATAGTACATATTTCAATTTCACTTTAGAAGTATAATTATTAATAGTACATGTTTCAGTTTGTGTACAGAAATATAATTATTAATAGTACATGTTTCAGTTTGTGTACAGAAGTATAATTATTAATAGTACATATATCAGTTTGACTTTAGAAGTGTAATTGTTAATAGTACATATTTGAGTTTGTCTGTAGAAGTATAATTACTACTAGTACATATTTGAGTTTGACTTTAGAAGTGTAATTGTTAATAGTACATATTTCAGTTTGACTTTAGAAGTATAATTATTAACAGAACATGTTTCAGTTTGTCTACAGAAATATAATTAATAATAGTACATATTTCAGTTTGACTTTTGAAGTGTAATTATTAATAGTACATATTTCAGTTTATCAATAGAATTGTAATTATTAATAGTACATTTTTCAGTTTGACTTTAGCAGTATAATTATTAATAGTACATATTTGAGATTGTCTCAATAAGTATAATTATTAATAGTACATATTTCAGTTTGACTTTAGAAGTCTAATTATTAAAAGTACATATTTCAGTTTGTCTATAGAAGTATAATTACTAATAGTTCATATTTCAGTTTGACTTTTGAAATGCAATTATTTGTAGTACATATTTCAGTTTGACTTTAGAAATATAATTATTAATAGTACATATTTGAGATTGTTTCTATAAGTATAATTATTAATAGTACATATGTCTGTTTGTCTATAGAAGTATAATTACTGATAGTACATATTTCAGTTTGACTTTAGAAGTGAAATAACTAATAGTACATATTTCAGTTTGACTTTAGAAGTATAATTATTAAGAGTACATATTTCAGTTTGTCCACAGAAATATTATTATTGACAGTACATATTTCAGTTTGACTTTAGAAGTGTAATTATCAATAGTAGATATTTCAGTTTGACTTTAGAAGTGTAATTATTAATACTACATATTTCAGTTTCACTTTGAAGGTGTAATTATTAATAGTACATATTTCAGTTTCTCTATAGAGGTATAATTATAGATAATAATTATTTTAGTTTGACTTTAGAAGTATAATTATTAATAGTACATATTTCAGTTTGACTTTAGAAATATAATTATTAAGAGTAGATATTTCAGGTGGTCTATAGAAGTATAATTACTAACAGTTCATATTTCAGTTTGACTTTTGAAATGCAATTATTTGTAGTACATATTTCAGTTTGACTTTAGAAGTATAATTATTAATAGTACATATTTCAGTTTGACTTTAGAAGTATAATTATTAATGGTACATATTTCAGTTTGAATTTAGAAGTATAATTATTAACAGTACATATTTAAGTTTGTCTACAGAAGTATAATTACTAATAGTACATATTTCAGTTTGACTTTAGAAGTGTAATTGTTAACAGTACATTTTTTAGTTCGACTCTAAAAGTATAATTATTAATAGTACATATTTCAGTTTGTATATAGAAGTATAATTACTAATAGTTCATACTTCAATTTTACTTTAGAAGTGTGATTATTCATAGTGCATATTTCAGTTTGACTTTAAAATTATAATTATTAATAGTACATATTTCAGTTTGACTTTAGAAGTATAATTGTTAATGGTACATATTTCTGTTTGAATTTAGAAGTATAATTATTAACAGTACATTTTTAAGTTTGACATTAGAAGTGTAATTATTAATAGTACATATTTAAGTTTGACTTTAGAAGTATAATTATTAATACTACATTTTTCACTTTGACTTTAGAAGTATAATTATTAATAGTACATATTTCGGTTTGTATATAGAAGTATTGTTATTAAAAGTACATATTTCAGTTTGTCTATAGAATTATATTTACTAATAATACATATTTCAGTTTGACTTCAGAATTGCAATTATTATTAGTACATATTTCAGTTTGACATTAAAAGTGTAATTATCAATAGTACATATTTCAGTTTGACTTTAGAAGTATAATTATTCATAATACATATTTCACTTTGACTTTAGAAGTATAATTATTAATAATGCATGTTTCACTTTGACTTTAGAAGTATAATTATTAATAGTACATATTTCAGTTTGTATATAGAAGTATAATTATTAATAGTACATATTTCAATTTTGTCTATAGAATTATAATTACTAATAGTACATATTTCAGTTTGACTTCAGAAGTGTAATTATTAATAGTACATATTTCAGTTTGACTTCAAAAATGTAATTATTAAGAGTACATATTTCAGTTTGACATTAGAAGTGTAATTATTAATAGTACATATTTCAATTTGACTTTAGAAGTATAATTACAAATAGTACATATTTCAGTTTGACTTCAGAAGTGTAATTATTAATAGTACATATTTCAGTTTGACATTAGAAGTGTAATTATTAATAGTACATATTTCAGTTGGACTTTAGATGTGTAATGATTAATAGTACATATTTCAGTTTTACTTTGAAGGTGTAACTATTTATGGGAAAAATTTCAGTTTTACTTTGAAGGTGTAATTATTAATAGTACATATTTCAATTTCACTTTAGAAGTATAATTATTAATAGTACATGTTTCAGTTTGTGTACAGAAATATAATTATTAATAGTACATGTTTCAGTTTGTGTACAGAAGTATAATTATTAATAGTACATATATCAGTTTGACTTTAGAAGTGTAATTGTTAATAGTACATATTTGAGTTTGTCTGTAGAAGTATAATTACTACTAGTACATATTTGAGTTTGACTTTAGAAGTGTAATTGTTAATAGTACATATTTCAGTTTGACTTTAGAAGTATAATTATTAACAGAACATGTTTCAGTTTGTCTACAGAAATATAATTAATAATAGTACATATTTCAGTTTGACTTTTGAAGTGTAATTATTAATAGTACATATTTCAGTTTATAAATAGAATTGTAATTATTAATAGTACATTTCTCAGTTTGACTTTAGCAGTATAATTATTAATAGTACATATTTGAGATTGTCTCAATAAGTATAATTATTAATAGTACATATTTCTGTTTGACATTAGAAGTATATTTAATAACAGTACATATTTCACTTTCTCTATAGAAGTATAATTATAAATAATAATTATTTTAGTTTGTCTTTAGAAGTATAATTATTAATAGTACATATTTCAGTTTGACTTAGAAGTCTAATTATTAAAAGTACATATTTCAGTTTGTCTATAGAAATATAATTACTAATAGTTCATATTTCAGTTTGACTTTTGAAATGCAATTATTTGTAGTACATATTTCAGTTTGACTTTAGAAATATAATTATTAATAGTACATATTTGAGATTGTCTCTATAAGTATAATTATTAATAGTACATATGTCTGTTTGTCTATAGAAGTATAATTACTGATAGTACATATTTCAGTTTGACTTCAGAAATGTAATTATTAATAGTACATATTTCAGTTTGACATTAGAAGTGTAGTTATTAATAGTACATATTTCAATTTGACTTTAGAAGTATAATTATTAACAGTAGACATTTCAGTTTGTCTATAGAAGTATAATTACAAATAGTACATATTTCAGTTTGACTTCAGAAGTGTAATTATTAATAGTACATATTTCAGTTTGACATTAGAAGTGTAATTATTAATAGTACATATTTCAGTTTGACTTTAGATGTGTAATGATTAATAGTACATATTTCAGTTTTACTTTGAAGGTGTAACTATTTATGGGAAAAATTTCAGTTTTACTTTGAAGGTGTAATTATTAATAGTACATATTTCAATTTCACTTTAGAAGTATAATTATTAATAGTACATGTTTCAGTTTGTGTACAGAAATATAATTATTAATAGTACATGTTTCAGTTTGTGTACAGAAATATAATTATTAATAGTACATGTTTCAGTTTGTGTACAAAAGTATAATTATTAATAGTACATATATCAGTTTGACTTTAGAAGTGTAATTGTTAATAGTACATATTTGAGTTTGTCTGTAGAAGTATAATTACTACTAGTACATATTTGAGTTTGACTTTAGAAGTGTAATTGTTAATAGTACATATTTCAGTTTGACTTTAGAAGTATAATTATTAACAGAACATGTTTCAATTTGTCTACAGAAATATAATTAATAATAGTACATATTTCAGTTTGACTTTTGAAGTGTAATTATTAATAGTACATATTTCAGTTTATAAATAGAATTGTAATTATTAATAGTACATTTCTCAGTTTGACTTTAGCAGTATAATTATTAATAGTACATAT
This sequence comes from Carcinoscorpius rotundicauda, assembly GCA_011833715.1. Taxonomy (NCBI): domain Eukaryota; kingdom Metazoa; phylum Arthropoda; class Merostomata; order Xiphosura; family Limulidae; genus Carcinoscorpius; species Carcinoscorpius rotundicauda. The sequence goes on along the minus strand of VWRL01001542.1, from coordinate 8,475 downwards.
TTGAGATTGTCTCAATAAGTATAATTATTAATAGTACATATTTCTGTTTGACATTAGAAGTATATTTAATAACAGTACATATTTCAGTTTCTCTATAGAAGTATAATTATAAATAATAATTATTTTAGTTTGTCTTTAGAAGTATAATTATTAATAGTACATATTTCAGTTTGACTTTAGAAGTCTAATTATTAAAAGTACATATTTCAGTTTGTCTATAGAAGTATAATTACTAATAGTTCATATTTCAGTTTGACTTTTCAAATGCAATTATTTGTAGTACATATTTCAGTTTGACTTTAGAAATATAATTATTAATAGTACATATTTGAGATTGTCTCTATAAGTATAATTATTAATAGTACATATGTCTGTTTGTCTATAGAAGTATAATTACTGATAGTACATATTTCAGTTTGACTTTAGAAGTGAAATAACTAATAGTACATATTTCAGTTTGACTTTAGAAGTATAATCATTAATACTACATATTTCACTTTGACTTTAGAAGTATAATTATTAATAATACATGTTTCACTTTGACTTTAGAAGTATAATTATTAATAGTACATATTTCAGTTTGTATATAGAAGTATAATTATTAATAGTACATATTTCAGTTTGTCTATAGAATTATAATTACTAATAGTACATATTTCAGTTTGACTTCAGAAATGTAATTATTAATAGTACATATTTCAGTTTGACATTAGAAGTGTAATTATTAATAGTACATATTTCAATTTGACTTTAGAAGTATAATTATTAACAGTAGACATTTCAGTTTGTCTATAGAAGTATAATTACAAATAGTACATATTTCAGTTTGACTTCAGAAGTGTAATTATTAATAGTACATATTTCAGTTTGACATTAGAAGTGTAATTATTAATAGTACATATTTCAGTTTGACTTTAGATGTGTAATGATTAATGGTACATATTTCAGTTTTACTTTGAAGGTGTAACTATTTATGGGAAAAATTTCAGTTTTACTTTGAAGGTGTAATTATTAATAGTACATATTTCAATTTCACTTTAGAAGTATAATTATTAATAGTACATGTTTCAGTTTGTGTACAGAAATATAATTATTAATAGTACATGTTTCAGTTTGTGTACAGAAGTATAATTATTAATAGTACATATATCAGTTTGACTTTAGAAGTGTAATTGTTAATAGTACATATTTGAGTTTGTCTGTAGAAGTATAATTACTACTAGTACATATTTGAGTTTGACTTTAGAAGTGTAATTGTTAATAGTACATATTTCAGTTTGACTTTAGAAGTATAATTATTAACAGAACATGTTTCAGTTTGTTTACAGAAATATAATTAATAATAGTACATATTTCAGTTTGACTTTTGAAGTGTAATTATTAATAGTACATATTTCAGTTTATAAATAGAATTGTAATTATTAATAGTACATTTTTCAGTTTGACTTTAGCAGTATAATTATTAATAGTACATATTTGAGATTGTCTCAATAAGTATAATTATTAATAGTACATATTTCTGTTTGACATTAGAAGTATATTTAATAACAGTACATATTTCAGTTTCTCTATAGAAGTATAATTATAAATAATAATTATTTTAGTTTGTCTTTAGAAGTATAATTATTAATAGTACATATTTCAGTTTGACTTTCGAAGTCTAATTATTAAAAGTACATATTTCAGTTTGTCTATAGAAGTATAATTACTAATAGTTCATATTTCAGTTTGACTTTGAAATGCAATTATTTGTAGTACATATTTCAGTTTGACTTTAGAAATATAATTATTAATAGTACATATTTGAGATTGTCTCTATAAGTATAATTATTAATAGTACATATGTCTGTTTGTCTATAGAAGTATAATTACTGATAGTACATATTTCAGTTTGACTTCAGAAATGTAATTATTAATAGTACATATTTCAGTTTGACATTAGAAGTGTAATTATTAATAGTACATATTTCAATTTGACTTTAGAAGTATAATTATTAACAGTAGACATTTCAGTTTGTCTATAGAAGTATAATTACAAATAGTACATATTTCAGTTTGACTTCAGAAGTGTAATTATTAATAGTACATATTTCAGTTTGACATTAGAAGTGTAATTATTAATAGTACATATTTCAGTTGGACTTTAGATGTGTAATGATTAATAGTACATATTTCAGTTTTACTTTGAAGGTGTAACTATTTATGGGAAAAATTTCAGTTTTACTTTGAAGGTGTAATTATTAATAGTACATATTTCAATTTCACTTTAGAAGTATAATTATTAATAGTACATGTTTCAGTTTGTGTACAGAAATATAATTATTAATAGTACATGTTTCAGTTTGTGTACAGAAGTATAATTATTAATAGTACATATATCAGTTTGACTTTAGAAGTGTAATTGTTAATAGTACATATTTGAGTTTGTCTGTAGAAGTATAATTACTACTAGTACATATTGAGTTTGACTTTAGAAGTGTAATTGTTAATAGTACATATTTCAGTTTGACTTTAGAAGTATAATTATTAACAGAACATGTTTCAGTTTGTCTACAGAAATATAATTAATAATAGTACATATTTCAGTTTGACTTTTGAAGTGTAATTATTAATAGTACATATTTCAGTTTATAAATAGAATTGTAATTATTAATAGTACATTTCTCAGTTTGACTTTAGCAGTATAATTATTAATAGTACATATTTGAGATTGTCTCAATAAGTATAATTATTAATAGTACATATTTCTGTTTGACATTAGAAGTATATTTAATAACAGTACATATTTCACTTTCTCTATAGAAGTATAATTATAAATAATAATTATTTTAGTTTGTCTTTAGAAGTATAATTATTAATAGTACATATTTCAGTTTGACTTTAGAAGTCTAATTATTAAAAGTACATATTTCAGTTTGTCTATAGAAATATAATTACTAATAGTTCATATTTCAGTTTGACTTTTGAAATGCAATTATTTGTAGTACATATTTCAGTTTGACTTTAGAAATATAATTATTAATAGTACATATTTGAGATTGTCTCTATAAGTATAATTATTAATAGTACATATGTCTGTTTGTCTATAGAAGTATAATTACTGATAGTACATATTTCAGTTTGACTTCAGAAATGTAATTATTAATAGTACATATTTCAGTTTGACATTAGAAGTGTAGTTATTAATAGTACATATTTCAATTTGACTTTAGAAGTATAATTATTAACAGTAGACATTTCAGTTTGTCTATAGAAGTATAATTACAAATAGTACATATTTCAGTTTGACTTCAGAAGTGTAATTATTAATAGTACATATTTCAGTTTGACATTAGAAGTGTAATTATTAATAGTACATATTTCAGTTTGACTTTAGATGTGTAATGATTAATAGTACATATTTCAGTTTTACTTTGAAGGTGTAACTATTTATGGGAAAAATTTCAGTTTTACTTTGAAGGTGTAATTATTAATAGTACATATTTCAATTTCACTTTAGAAGTATAATTATTAATAGTACATGTTTCAGTTTGTGTACAGAAATATAATTATTAATAGTACATGTTTCAGTTTGTGTACAAAAGTATAATTATTAATAGTACATATATCAGTTTGACTTTAGAAGTGTAATTGTTAATAGTACATATTTGAGTTTGTCTGTAGAAGTATAATTACTACTAGTACATATTTGAGTTTGACTTTAGAAGTGTAATTGTTAATAGTACATATTTCAGTTTGACTTTAGAAGTATAATTATTAACAGAACATGTTTCAATTTGTCTACAGAAATATAATTAATAATAGTACATATTTCAGTTTGACTTTTGAAGTGTAATTATTAATAGTACATATTTCAGTTTATAAATAGAATTGTAATTATTAATAGTACATTTCTCAGTTTGACTTTAGCAGTATAATTATTAATAGTACATATTTGAGATTGTCTCAATAAGTATAATTATTAATAGTACATATTTCTGTTTGACATTAGAAGTATATTTAATAACAGTACATATTTCAGTTTCTCTATAGAAGTATAATTATAAATAATAATTATTTTAGTTTGTCTTAGAAGTATAATTATTAATAGTACATATTTCAGTTTGACTTTAGAAGTCTAATTATTAAAAGTACATATTTCAGTTTGTCTATAGAAGTATAATTACTAATAGTTCATATTTCAGTTTGACTTTTCAAATGCAATTATTTGTAGTACATATTTCAGTTTGACTTAGAAATATAATTATTAATAGTACATATTTGAGATTGTCTCTATAAGTATAATTATTAATAGTACATATGTCTGTTTGTCTATAGAAGTATAATTACTGATAGTACATATTTCAGTTTGACTTAGAAGTGAAATAACTAATAGTACATATTTCAGTTTGACTTTAGAAGTATAATCATTAATACTACATATTTCACTTTGACTTTAGAAGTATAATTATTAATAATACATGTTTCACTTTGACTTTAGAAGTATAATTATTAATAGTACATATTTCAGTTTGTATATAGAAGTATAATTATTAATAGTACATATTTCAGTTTGTCTATAGAATTATAATTACTAATAGTACATATTTCAGTTGACTTCAGAAATGTAATTATTAATAGTACATATTTCAGTTTGACATTAGAAGTGTAATTATTAATAGTACATATTTCAATTTGACTTTAGAAGTAATAATTATTAACAGTAGACATTTCAGTTTGTCTATAGAAGTATAATTACAAATAGTACATATTTCAGTTTGACTTCAGAAGTGTAATTATTAATAGTACATATTTCAGTTTGACATTAGAAGTGTAATTATTAATAGTACATATTTCAGTTTGACTTTAGATGTGTAATGATTAATGGTACATATTCAGTTTTACTTTGAAGGTGTAACTATTTATGGGAAAAATTTCAGTTTTACTTTGAAGGTGTAATTATTAATAGTACATATTTCAATTTCACTTTAGAAGTATAATTATTAATAGTACATGTTTCAGTTTGTGTACAGAAATATAATTATTAATAGTACATGTTTCAGTTTGTGTACAGAAGTATAATTATTAATAGTACATATATCAGTTTGACTTTAGAAGTGTAATTGTTAATAGTACATATTTGAGTTTGTCTGTAGAAGTATAATTACTACTAGTACATATTGAGTTTGACTTTAGAAGTGTAATTGTTAATAGTACATATTTCAGTTTGACTTTAGAAGTATAATTATTAACAGAACATGTTTCAGTTTGTCTACAGAAATATAATTAATAATAGTACATATTTCAGTTTGACTTTTGAAGTGTAATTATTAATAGTACATATTTCAGTTTATAAATAGAATTGTAATTATTAATAGTACATTTTTCAGTTTGACTTTAGCAGTATAATTATTAATAGTACATATTTGAGATTGTCTCAATAAGTATAATTATTAATAGTACATATTTCTGTTTGACATTAGAAGTATATTTAATAACAGTACATATTTCAGTTTCTCTATAGAAGTATAATTATAAATAATAATTATTTTAGTTTGTCTTTAGAAGTATAATTATTAATAGTACATATTTCAGTTTGACTTTCGAAGTCTAATTATTAAAAGTACATATTTCAGTTTGTCTATAGAAGTATAATTACTAATAGTTCATATTTCAGTTTGACTTTTGAAATGCAATTATTTGTAGTACATATTTCAGTTTGACTTTAGAAATATAATTATTAATAGTACATATTTGAGATTGTCTCTATAAGTATAATTATTAATAGTACATATGTCTGTTTGTCTATAGAAGTATAATTACTGATAGTACATATTTCAGTTTGACTTCAGAAATGTAATTATTAATAGTACATATTTCAGTTTGACATTAGAAGTGTAATTATTAATAGTACATATTTCAATTTGACTTTAGAAGTATAATTATTAACAGTAGACATTTCAGTTTGTCTATAGAAGTATAATTACAAATAGTACATATTTCAGTTTGACTTCAGAAGTGTAATTATTAATAGTACATATTTCAGTTTGACATTAGAAGTGTAATTATTAATAGTACATATTTCAGTTGGACTTTAGATGTGTAATGATTAATAGTACATATTTCAGTTTTACTTTGAAGGTGTAACTATTTATGGGAAAAATTTCAGTTTTACTTTGAAGGTGTAATTATTAATAGTACATATTTCAATTTCATTTTAGAAGTATAATTATTAATAGTTCATGTTTCAGTTTGTGTACAGAAATATAATTATTAATAGTACATGTTTCAGTTTGTGTACAGAAGTATAATTATTAATAGTACATATATCAGTTTGACTTTAGAAGTGTAATTGTTAATAGTATATATTTGAGTTTGTCTGTAGAAGTATAATTACTACTAGCACATATTTGAGTTTGACTTTAGAAGTGTAATTGTTAATAGTACATATTTCAGTTTGACTTTAGAAGTATAATTATTAACAGAACATGTTTCAGTTTGTCTACAGAAATAAAATTAATAATAGTACATATTTCAGTTTGACTTTTGAAGTGTAATTATTAATAGTACATATTTCAGTTTATCAATAGAATTGTAATTATTAATAGTACATTTTTCAGTTTGACTTTAGCAGTATAATTATTAATAGTACATATTTGAGATTGTCTCAATAAGTATAATTATTAATAGTACATATTTCTGTTTGACATTAGAAGTATATTTAATAACAGTACATATTTCAGTTTCTCTATAGAAGTATAATTATAAATAATAATTATTTTAGTTTGTCTTTAGAAGTATAATTATTAATAGTACATATTTCAGTTTGACTTTAGAAGTCTAATTATTAAAAGTACATATTTCAGTTTGTCTATAGAAGTATAATTACTAATAGTTCATATTCAGTTTGACTTTTGAAATGCAATTATTTGTAGTACATATTTCAGTTTGACTTTAGAAATATAATTATTAATAGTACATATTTGAGATTGTCTCTATAAGTATAATTATTAATAGTACATATGTCTGTTTGTCTATAGAAGTATAATTACTGATAGTACATATTTCAGTTTGACTTTAGAAGTGAAATAACTAATAGTACATATTTCAGTTTGACTTTAGAAGTATAATTATTAAGAGTACATATTTCAGTTTGTCCACAGAAATATTATTATTGACAGTACATATTTCAGTTTGACTTTAGAAGTGTAATTATCAATAGTAGATATTTCAGTTTGACTTTAGAAGTGTAATTATTAATACTACATATTTCAGTTTCACTTTGAAGGTGTAATTATTAATAGTACATATTTCAGTTTCTCTATAGAGGTATAATTATAGATAATAATTATTTTAGTTTGACTTTAGAAGTATAATTATTAATAGTACATATTTCAGTTTGACTTTAGAAATATAATTATTAATGGTACATATTTCAGTTTGAATTTAGAAGTATAATTATTAACAGTACATATTTAAGTTTGTCTACAGAAGTATAATTACTAATAGTACATATTTCAGTTTGACTTTAGAAGTGTAATTGTTAACAGTACATTTTTTAGTTCGACTCTAAAAGTATAATTATTAATAGTACATATTTCAGTTTGTATATAGAAGTATAATTACTAATAGTTCATACTTCAATTTTACTTTAGAAGTGTGATTATTCATAGTGCATATTTCAGTTTGACTTGAAAATTATAATTATTAACAGTACATATTTAAGTTTGACATTAGAAGTGTAATTATTAATAGTACATATTTAAGTTTGACTTTAGAAGTATAATTATTAATACTACATTTTTCACTTTGACTTTAGAAGTATAATTATTAATAGTACATATTTCGGTTTGTATATAGAAGTATTATTATTAAAAGTACATATTTCAGTTTGTCTATAGAATTATAATTACTAATAATACATATTTCAGTTTGACTTCAGAATTGTAATTATTATTAGTACATATTTCAGTTTGACATTAAAAGTGTAATTATCAATAGTACATATTTCAGTTTGACTTTAGAAGTATAATTATTCATAATACATATTTCACTTTGACTTAAAAGTATAATTATTAATAATACATGTTTCACTTTGACTTTAGAAGTATAATTATTAATAGTACATATTTCAGTTTGTATATAGAAGTATAATTATTAATAGTACATATTTCAGTTTGTCTATAGAATTATAATTACTAATAGTACATTTTTCAGTTTGACTTCAGAAATGTAATAATTAATAGTATATATTTCAGTTTGACTTCAGAAATGTAATTATTAATAGTACATATTTCAGTTTGACATTAGAAGTGTAATTATTAATAGTACATATTTCAATTTGACTTTAGAAGTATAATTACAAATAGTACATATTTCAGTTTGACCTTCAGAAGTGTAATTATTAATAGTACATATTCAGTTGACATTAGAAGTGTAATTATTAATAGTACATATTTCAGTTTGACTTTAGATGTGTAATGATTAATAGTACAT
>VWRL01001541.1:0-27551 GCA_011833715.1 Carcinoscorpius rotundicauda | reverse complement strand
TGGGGGAACGAACTCATTGACTTCACTTTACGTTAACATTTCCAGATTTTCTGCATTTTTACAGTTTTATTGTGATATAGGAAAACAATGATATTTTATTGTCGAGTTTAATAAGATTCATCAAAACAGTTAAAAGTATAGCAGTTTATTGTATTCAGTAGCTTCTAATTTTATCAACCAATGGGGATCAGAATTTGATAATTAATCCAGTGATTAACAGAGCTTATTTAGAATAAGAATTTTTACTCCTTAACAGCCATAATATTGACAATATCCCATAAGATCTAGCTTGTTTCTAAACAAAATATCCAGCTAATAATATTAAATAATCATAATCAATAAAATATTACAATAAAAAAGTGAATAAAATGAAAACTGATAAACATTAAAACATGCATTTATATTTGACGTGAGACACCAGTGTTAGACCTATTACATTGTTAACTGTTACATTTTTTGTGTAATTCGCCAGAGATTTTCAACAAGTAGAAGTGTTTATCGTAACAGTATTACAAACCACACTATATGTGTATAACATCTATTGCTGAAAGCATGTTTCTTTTTAGACTGGCTTATATACGGCAAATATTGTTTGCAAAATACTATTTAAGTCACCCATTTTATACAACATAACTTATGGATAAATTAAATATATTACACACATTATAATAAATAAAGTTAGTGAAACTAACCTGAAAAAAGAATGGAACACACTATACGAAGAACATACCAATGACTTGGAAACATGACAGTACAAGGTATCAAACATTTGAATTGATTTCAAATCAGTTTATTCACTTTTAAACAGATGTTACGTTAAACAATAATGTGGACAGCGGAATATGTTTTATGAGAACGTGAGTTGTTAATCGTACTTGCCACACTGACAAGGAAGAAACTGTTCTGATATCAGTACCTGTCAATAGAAAACAGCGTTCGGAATGTTTATTTATATTCACTTGTGTGTGTTTGTTTGTATTATAGCAAAGTCACTTCGGACTATCTGCTGTGTCCACCGTTCATTCAGATGTTTCTACTGTAAAACACAAAACATTAAGAAAATAAGAAATAATTATTAAACGCACCGTGGAACGTATAATTTAAGTAAAATGAAATGTTTACACCAAATGTAGCCACAAATTAACTCACTTTGAAAAATTTTCCCGAAACATAATGTAACTGTACCTAACATAAACTTAATATGAGTGTTACAAAAAAAACCCAATAATAATAAAGTTTAAAATGTGCAACAAATTAAAGTTTACACTTCAACTAAACCAGATCCTAAGAAAGTGGAACAAATAACTTTGTATGTTACTTTTCGACGATGTTAAGATTTAAACGCCATGTTGATTATATGTCACGATTTCGGAACTTAAAAAGACATCAGTATGAAAAAGAGATTAACACATTTCTATAGAATTAATAGCGTTGATTTGTGATTTAAATTTCTTTCTTAATACATCTGACGAAAAAACAATAATAAAGTATGACCTTTACATAATTTTAAACTAATTAGTAGCGATATGGGTTATAACAGTTTCGTATTTCAGATGTTTGGTCTTCAATATGATTGTTTCATATCACCACATTACGTAAATATGAAAAATTGGAGAATTCTTCTTACGAAACTAACTAACAAACAGCTGATACCAACGCCTTTTACTGTATCGCAGTCTAATGAAGATGAGGTCAGAAGAGGACGGTGGTAAGTTTTATACACTTCATTCTATAAGATAATTATTGCTTAAACTATAACACAACTCACCAAATACAAATAGTTGTATTTGTTGCATGGTATGATTTCAGTATGATAAAGAGGCACTTCTCTCCGCACAATAATATGAGATAACTAGATCAAATTTAATTACTGTTCAGAAGAGTGTGTGTTTGTTTGTGTGTTTTTCTTGTACCAATGCCACGTCGGGCTGTCAGCCGAGCCCACTGAGAGGAATCGAACCCCTAAGTGAAGCTTGGAAATCCGTAGACTTGATAAGAGACTTGATTCTTTAATTCTAAAAACAAATCTTCTGACTTAAAAAGATATCGTCTTACGAAAGTAGAATTATTCTTAATCAATCTTTCCTGCAAGATTCTTACTAAACATAAGAGAGCTGTTCCCTGATTTGTCACATGAAATTATGTCATATTTTCACAACCACTATCATCGAAACTAACACGATAACATACGACAAAAGATTTATCGAACAATATTAGTTCTTCTCGTGATACAACTATTAATGAAACATACTATAGAAACGATATATAATCGAAAATTATTCACTTATCTCCTGATAGTATAAAATCACTTTTTCATTAAAAATCATACCTGTCTTCTTTCTTAATGGTACCACACTCTGTGCCACCATGTTTCCCTTCATCCATTGAGTAATGATCGTAGTAATCCTGCACATGTATTTACCACTAAAACATATTAATACACGTGTATTATAATCACGTACATATATGTATATAACTTATACAACAATGTTTATACACATACCCTATTGTCTACTTAGTATTACAACTACGAACATGGTTTTACATGTTAAAAAATACTAGTAAACCACATGTTTCTTTACTGGAATTAACATTAATTCTGTTATTGTCAATTTTGCGTCTTCATTCAGCAATATATGGATGAAATTTCAGTGGTCATTTTGTAGTGGTGAGGATTTCTTCTGGTTGAGATGGTACATGAACACCTGACGTCGTTATAGATGTTCTTCACACACTGTACACGGACGAAGACGTTACATGACATTTTTTGCGTGGGATCATCTATCTCAACATTTCCATGATCTAATATGTGATATTAACGTCCTTATTGTTATAGTTTCTATCCCGGTTTATCTCTTCATCATCATAAGATGAATATAGTTTATTCGACTCATCAGAACGGTCTTAAATATTTTCTTTTTTATCAGCAATCTGGTTTTCTGAGTCATATATTCGTACTGATAGGGTTTTATTTCCTTGTCTTGTAATAATAATTTACAGTATGATTAAGTATTTTAGGAGTCATTATCTCTTGTAAAGACAGCATTACATCTCTACCATGTGGTAGAAAGAACGGACTTTCCAGAGTAGAGTCATTTTCAGCACTTATGTTATAAATGAACTAGCTTTTCCTTCGTTTCCTGATCTTTCTCACAGTATTGAGAGATCGTATCCAGCAAAGTTCTGTTGAATCTTTCTACTATTACGGTAACAAAAGCACTTGTTTCAGTTTTCTGGGCACTTAACAACTGACAAATATCTTTTATTAACATGGAAACAAAGTTGCTATCTCTTTCCACAGTGAGTACTGCGGTACAACGTGTGTTGCTACTACGTCATTTAAAAATGCTTAAGCAATCGTTTTTGCTATTTTATCAAGCACACATATTACTTATAAACTCATTATTATTTTGTTTATTAATCACATGATTTTAATCCTACTTCTAACTCTTCCTCATTTTCGGATTTAATTTCTCCAGTTTTTTTAATAGTTTTTTTCAATTCTGTTTCTTCAGTTTCAGTGCCTCTTACCTCAATACTTTCTGACTATTATCTGCGCAATCAATTTCTGTTCCCTTTTTATTTAGCTGATTTACAGACTTTGCTCACAACTCAAAATATGGTATAAATCTTAGAAATAAACGGATATCTAACTTTTTAGTGTCAGGTTTACACCGTCTGTGGTTACTAAATGACCTAGATATTATATTTCTTTTATCAAGAACTGACATTTGATTGGTTTCATATTCGAATTTTCTTCTCGTAACCAATCAAAAACACGTTTTAATACATGTAAGTTTTCTTCTACAGTCTCAGCGAACGTTATAACATCATTCAAGTAACATAAACATTTTGAAAGTTCCAGGTACTACAATACAAAATCCATTAATATTTTGAATGTTGAACAATCATTACATAAACCAAAGGATATCCTGTTGAACTGATATTTATCTAAATGTAACACAAAATCAGTTTTTCATCTTTATCATTATCTTCTATTTCTACCTGCCAGTGACCTCTTTAACATCAATAGATAAAAAGTATTTACTATTACCTAACTTTCGTAAAGTCTCCCCTGTATGAGGTAATAGATAAATGTCTTTAACTATTACTACATCGACGTTTTTAAATACTCCATAGAACCTTAATTTTCCGACCTTCTTAGGAACTTATTCAACCGGAGATACATAATGACCGATACTGTCACCTGTTACTACTGTATTGTTTATAGGAAAATGGTTTGACACTTTATTATCCAGTTTTATAAGATTAATTAAAATTGTTGAAAGTCTTGCAATTTTATTATATTCAGTAATGTCTGATTTTATCAACCAATGGGGATTAGAATTTGATAATTAATCTATTTATTAATACAGCAAATTAAAAATAATATTTCTACCTATTATCAGCCATAATGACGACAATATCCCATAAGACCTAGGTTATTTCCAAAGCTGATATGAAAACAATAATGTAGAATAATTCTTACAAAATTAGAAACTGAAAAACATTACAACATGCAGTTGACATGAGACATTAGTGTCAGACCTATCACATTGTTAACCTTTACATTTTCTATTTCGTTCTTTCGAGATGTTCAACAAGTAAAAAAGTTTTACCTTATCACAGTTTGTTGAACATGAGGACAGTGGTCAGTGTTCTACAGTTTATTATATAAGTTAATTGTCTATCAAACTGCATCACAATTCTCCTGAGACAAATAGTTGTATTTGCTGCACGGTATCACTCCTCTACAAAGAGTAATAAGAGATAAATAGACTAAATTTAAATTTTAATGATAATCAACTTGATGATATTACGGAACATTGTTAGTAACATGTAAATTGATAACATAATTCTAAGAAAAATATTCAAATTTAGTATAAAACAGCCAACTGTATCAATTATGTTGAATTTTTCACCAGCCTCCTCGGGCAGTATCTGTCACAACACCAGTAAAATAATGTTTATGTTCACTAATCTAATCAATCATTTTAATATTTATTACAACTATTAATGTAAATTAAACTAAACTATTTAGACTAAAGATTAATAATGCCATTTATTTTATACTTAATACGTTCTATCTAAGAACATTTCACAATAAAACGTTAAAGCTTTAAGGGGAAATGTAATACGATAGGCTAATTTACACCGTGCTGTGATTTTGTGTACGTTTGTCTCTATAAAATAACTTCGGATCTTCACAAATTCTTCCCAGTTGAAGCAAGTAGCTTGTTTTTTGTTTAATAGTCATAGTTTTGTAAAAAAAAAATGAATTTTAATATTTATTTTACTTGCAGGTTTTTATTCCGCTTTTGATTACTCCGGTCTACACTGTAAGAAGTTACGCTATAAATCGAAATAACGAAATAATACGAAACATATTCTTCTTTCAGTTACAGAACCATGCTTTCATTAATCTATTACTCTCAGTTTAGGGTAAAGATCAGTTTGTTTATCACCTCGAAATTATATTCCAGTGATAGATTGCTCTTCCAATAAAAAGAAGTCATCCTTCAATGCTAGTTTATTCTTAGAATAAGGATATAATAATTTATTTGGTACCACAGAGCCATGATCCTATACAGGTTATGTTTGGAGGTAGGGTGTAATTAAATAGAACCATGCTTCTGTCATAAACGTGGTAAGAGGTGTTATAATATAAAACGTTGTTTCTGTAATAAAATACTCTTGAAATTCATGGTGTATTTATTTTTCAACTGTCACAAATCTTTCTTCTCAACATTGATTACACTTTCAATTTAGCATGTAATCCGTTTGTTTAGTACAATGGATCGATGTTACAAAATTGATAAACATGTGATAACTCTTTAACGAATCTAAAATTTTGAAACTGCAAATAAAACGAAATGTAGTCTACTCTCTTACGTTTGAATTAATGAAACGAGGGTAGAGAGGGCGAGTTGAGCTATTTTTAAAAGTATTTTTTTTAAATGTAATGAAAAAGTGTATTTTGTCAGAAGAGTGGGTTGTTTTCTCATGGCAAAGTCACATCAGACCATCTGTTGTGAATCGCACCCAATTTTAGTGTTATAAATCCGAAGACTTGTAGCTGTCCTAGAGCAGGGTACTTAAGCAGAAGAAAAATTAACCTACGCATTTATTAAATTTAGGCCTGGCATGGCCAGGTGCGTTTAGGCGTTCGACTCGTAATCTGAGGGTGGCGGATTCGCATCCCTTTCGCACCAAACATACTCGTCCTTTCAGCCCTGGGGGCATTATAATGTGACGATGAATCCCACTATTCGCTGGTAAAAGAGTAGCTCAAGAGTTGGCGGTGGGTGGTGATAATTAGCTGCCTTCCCTCTAGTTTTACACTAGTAAATTAGGGACGATTAGCGGAGATAACTCTCGTGTAACTTTGCGCGAAATTTAAAAAAAAGAACATTAATGACTTACATTTTTCTATTTTAATAACAATTATGCATAAATCTTACTTTTTTTTATGGGACCCTGAGACGTCTCACAGAAAAACTTGTAGTTGTTAGAACAAGAAAGATCTTCCAAATTCATACTTCCTGTTCCCAGAAGAGGATCTTTATACCCTGCGGCTGCGCACTACTCTTGAAGCCCATTGTCTGGTATACTTAGAGCTTATATTGTGTTTTCAGTTATCGGAGTTCCGTCTTCAAAGTACCACACATTGTTGATATTTGTATCTCTTACTCCAACCTATTAGTATTCGTTAAATGATGTTTTGGACAAGAGTGCAGTTAAAAGTTAACTAGTGTATTATAAAAAATACCAACAGAAATATGTTGTGTTTTTCTTTACTTGTGAGATTTTCAGGTGTGATGACGATAGGTTTAGGGGATACTCGATGGATATATAACTATTTAGAGCTGAATCTCAGGTTTTATTGCACATAGAAAACAATATCTATGGAGCATTGTTGTCCCTTCACTGTTATGTTGTGTAAAAGATAGGGTATTTTTTTGTAGAAAGTCTTGTACAAAATATTTCACGTGTTTGCGTATAAATAAAAATAATCTATCTTTCGTTACACAGTGTTAATTTTGAAACTTCTTTAACTTTTAGTTAAAAGTAAACAACAATAGTTTGGTACCCAAATCCATCAGTAACTGGTATATTGTTATCTTTCAAACTTCTCAAATGTTTTAATTAGAACGAACAACAATAGTTCCATCATTAACTCATTATTTGTTGTTATTTTTTCAAACTTTTTACGTGTTTTAATTAAAGCGAATAACAATAATTTCTGTATATAAAGATAAAATGTTTTCTTACTGTCGTATACGAAGATTGATTTCAAATCATTCTCATACACACGAAGAGAAAGAATGTTATTTAAAAAAATTATCACACCTTGAAAAAAATCTGAAATTTTTGCACCCGTTTGAATGAGGCCAATTGTTTGTTTGTTTGTTTTGGAATTTCGCACAAAGCTACTCGAGGGCTATCTGTGCTAGCCGTCCCTAATTTAGCAGTGTAAGACTAGAGGGAAGGCAGCTAGTCATCACCTCCCACCGCCAACTCTTGGGCTACTCTTTTACCAACGAATAGTGGGATTGACCGTCACATTATACACCCCCGCGGCTGGAAGGGCGAGCATGTTTAGCGCGACGTGGGCGCGAATTCGCGACCCTCGGATTACGAATCGCACGCCTTACGCGCTTGGCCATGCCAGGCCAACACAAATGGAAGACATCTATTACAATTCATTGAGGATAATAACATTAAATGAAAGTACACGTACGTATACTTCGTATGAAACAAATACAAGTTATATCTTAGATATCTGCCTCACCTCCTTTAATATCAGACAAAAGTTATTAAATTTTAATGTGGGAAAAGAAGTAGACAGTGATCATCTTCCTGTACGGTGTGTCTTCGATCTCGCTCCTCATAAAGATAAAACCTTTAAACAAACAAATTCGAGCCAATTGGCTTGAATATCAAAGAGAATTAGAGAACATATAACTGGATAACATTAAGTATACAGCCAATAATAAATCAGAAACTGACAGCTATGGTCAAATAATTACGGAGTGCCTACTAAAAAACAGCAATGTACACTATACCATAGCAACAATATAAAACAATTAATAACGTATGGAAACGAAACAAACAACTAAGAACTTTGATGGAATAACGTAGACAATTAAGAAGACAGTTCATGGTAAAAAGAGATAAGAAGATAAAAAACTGAAATAAACAGTATCACAAATAAAATTAGAACTGAAATTAAACTGTTAAAATAAGAAAAAGGGGATAACTTTTGCTCCCAACTAAATGAAAAAACCGAACATGGGATGTTTTGGTCGCGTCTAAAAAGACTCACCAACAAAAACACAACACGAAAATAACCAATCCAAGAACATAATAACATCTCAGCGCACACCAACAAAGCTCAGACAACAACTACAAAACAATTTCAAAACCCATAACAATCCAGACGGAAAAAATATTTTCATAATACAGTAAACAATCATGTGACAAATAACACAGAGATATACGAACTATATTTCTCAGTCAATATCAATAGCAATAACACCATTAACACAAATGACTATAGTAATCTATTGCTCATCACAAAGTCACCCTAATAGAACTAAAACAATCAGTTAAAAACTTAAAAAGCAAATCCCCGGGATATGACAGCATACAAGCAATTCTCATCCAAATGGCACTCTGAAATTATTGAACCATCTGTTAGCAATCTTTAATTTATCACTTCACTCTAGCTTCATCCCAGTTTCTTTGTAATAAGCTAATATATTAATGTTCCATAACAAAGGTAAGCCAGTCAATAAACCACACAGTTATCGACCAATCAGCCTGACCAGCTGCGCAGGCAAAATTCTTGAACGAATAATAAGTAATGGACTCTCCACATTTTTGAAGATAACATCAAAATTACCTGAGGAACAAAACGGATTCAGAAAATTTATACAGACGACAGATGATTTAGTTAGATCAACTGAAACAATAATAAATAGCTTTAATAAAAAAAATGCATTGTCCCTTGCTTCATCGACATTGAGAAGGCATTTGACACTGTATGGCACAATGGCCTCCTGTTCCGTATGAGTGAAATGGGACTATCGCATATAATTATTCCCTGACTCTTTAACATTTGGAAAAAAGACAATGTGGAGTAAAGTCAGATGGAACTTTCTTGGAGTACTTCACTCCAGAAGCTTGCGTCCTTCAAGAAGGGGTGGCTAGTCATATTCTCTTCATAATGTATATCAATAATATGCCACTTAAAGATCCAAATTATGGATACTCGTCACAGTTCGAAGATGATGTAGCAATCTGGAAAAGTTCCCCAACACCAGCAAAATCAGCCATAAACACACAACCACAACTAAACAGAATATGCGAATATTGTCAAAAATATAGAACTAGAACACAATTAGCGATATTTTCAAAATCTACGAAACATTAAATGGACAACCACAGATTTACATGAATGGAGCACTTTAACAGACTGCTACACTTGCAAAATTCCTAGGATTAACGTATGATTCTAAACGTACATGGACAAACCATGTAAATAATGTAGAAACTAAAATTTGGCGAAGAACAAACTATGCTAGGAGTGTAACTGGTAAAATCATTGGAGCAATACCTGAAGATATCCTTAAAATATACAAAACATATATATAAGACCTGCAATAGATAATGCAGATCCAGCATGGATTAACCTAGGTAAAGAACAACTGAAAACCAAATAACAGTTATTTCAAAATACGCTACTTAGGACTGCATATAAAGTACCAAGGATCACCTCTTCACAGCTTATGCCTAAATATTCAAACACACAAACAATAGCAGATAGATTCCTAAATAGTACAATAAAATATTTTAATAAAAATTGGAAAAAAAAATGAGCCTAACCCTCCTGGGTATAGACACATATCTACCCAAGTAACGAGAGAGAGAGAGAGAGAGATGTTGATGGTGGCGCCAGTAAAAATTATTGTCAGAACGTGTCGACTACTGTGATATTAAGTTAACTAAAAGTGCTAGAACTCGTTAAATAGTTATCTCTTAATGAGGTTTTTCTTTTTAAATACAGGCAAAGGGATATCAATACAATATCAGGTAATTGTACTTTTATTATTAACAGGTAGTTATTTGTTAACTAGTTTGTTATCGTTAGTACAAGGTGTCCTTAACAAGTAACGTTCTGAATGAGTATGTTTACATTCTTGTGATATTTTCATTTAAAAATGTTGAAAATTGAATAAATAATCTGAACTGATCAACTGGTTAAGACACTGAACTCGTAATCTGAGGTCATACTCACCTTTCCTCCGTGGGGGCATTATAATGTAATAGTCAATACCACTGTTCGTTGGTAAAAGAGTAGCCCAAGAGTTGACGGTTGGTGGCGATGACTAGCTACCTTCCCTCTAGTGTTATAATGCTGAATTAGGGACGGCAGGCGCAGATCGCCCTCGTGTAGCTTTGCGTGAAATTCAAATAAATGCAAACGACTTTAAAATTCCAAACAACAAAACTTTATTACTTACTCGAAAGGGCCCGGCATGGCCAAGCGTGTTAAGGAGTGCTATTCGTAATCTGAGAGTCGCGGGTTTGCATCCCGGTTGCGTCAAACATCCTCGCTCTTTCAGCCATGGGGTCGTCATAATGTGACAGTCAATCCCATTATTCGTTGGTAAAAGAGTAGCCCAAGAGTTGGTGGTGGATGGTGATGGCAAGATGCTTTTCCTCTAGTCTTACACTGATAAATTAGGGACGGCTAGCACAGATAGTCCTCGAGTAGCTTTGTGCGAAATTCCAAAACAAACAAACAAAACTTACTCGAAAATAATGTTTAATTTCATTTTGAGAACATGATTAACATGCTTGTGTTTTTTTTTAAGATGAAACTTCCTTTAGGCTGCAAAGACGGAACTTAATTGGGTCCTGGAAGAGTCAGGTGATATTGACAGCTCTTCCTTCCTCCAACCCTGCTGTTATTTGGTTAGTTTTGATCAATGCTATTAATTGGAAAACATTGATAAATGCTAAACATTTCATAATGAGGGTTCTGTACTTACCCAGAGTCACTTACCTTTTCATATTACCCCTATCAGGACCATGTTTATTTTTGTACAGCTTTAAGAAAAGCAGTTGTATAAACGTTGCTTTGTTTGGAATGTCAGTTGTCTCGTTCATTTGGTTACATATATAGAATAAAATCTTTCATTACATAGTATACAGTCAAAACACATGTAAAACACAAACCATCATAGACCCAATTACAGCGACACCACTGGATTCGTATTTGAATTTTCTTTACGGTGAAACACGAAATTATAGTCCCGGAATGAATAACTGAGTCGTTCTTGTATTCTGATTAACTAGAAGCTTGGTAACGAGGAATCCGCGTTTAGAAACAAAGTCAGAAGAGAGCTTGAATTGATAACAAGATAAACTTTATTACGAGTAACACATGTATAACTTTTGTATTTAAAGTTAGTGTTGTAAACAAATCGTACAAAATGTATTAAAGATACATTAAAGGTGTATTTTTTTTCTCAGCTGTTTCCACTAATAATAACAGAGAAGATTACGAGGACATTTAAGGAATTACGTTTGCACTGGAAATTATCCACTCATGACTCTATGATAAAAGATTAATTATAATAAAACTAAACAAGTTTCCTTGTAAAACTTACACGACAATAATGCAGTACGTTTTGGTTTTGATTTTTCGAGTGGAGACCAACGAAGAAATTTGTTGTAAATATATCACAAGTACTGTTGGGTTTCAAATAAATAAACGGACCAAAAACAGTTAAATACACAATTCCATGTAAAGTGACGCTAAAGTTCATACTCCCAGTGGGACAATGGTATGTTTGCGGATTTACAACGTTAGAATCCAGGTTTTGATACCCGTAGTGGGCAGAGCACAGAAAGTTACTTGTATGCCTATGTTTTTACTTACAAACAAAAGTAAAAAATATTGAGATAAAATTTTAGAGAAACGTTGTGGAATTCAAAATAACACAATAAACTATCAGTGCAATGCACTAACCGGTATCGAAACTTTTTACCCAATACTATGTGAAGTAATTTATAATAAAGTTTTAATACAAATTAACAAAACAGTACCAAACTTAAAAGGAAATTAGTTTCGACTTTTCACATGATCCTATAACATGACCACATGTAAATAAAAGTATTATTTTTGGTTTTCTTTTGGAGCTGTGGCAGCTCGTGCTATTTCTGCATCTCGGTACTAAATAATTCGTTCTGACATTCAGGTTGATCGAAAAGCTTCTTTCTATCGTCGGTTCATGACACGACGTGAAACTTCAAAAGAATTAAGTACGAGATGAAGCGAAATCCAAACCTTTGACCACATCTGATTTTAAACCAAAACATCTATCTTGGTGATGACATTCCACATGACCTCTTTTCTCAAACTTTTGCTTTTGAAATAAACAAGTTACTATTCCTTGAACTGGATATGACGTCAGAGGGTGTTCAATTTAAAGTGACTTTCACAAGTGTTGAAGCCTGGCAACCACTGGATTAACGAACTTAACATAATTTTTGTTTGGATATAAATTTTAGTTTGGGGTATTAACCTGGCTGATTCCAGTACAAAGTACTGTACAAAGGACATCAAAATAAATATGAGAAAAACACCAAGTAAGACAAAGAAGAAACATACACGAACAAAAATAGGAAGCAAACAAAACACAAAAAACACTTTTGTTGCCCACACCCAGATCAAAATAAACCATCACAAAGCAATAACCTCCAACACGTACTCGTGGACAAGCAACGTAAACACTCACTCAAACTCACGAAACACCCAAACAATAGAATAACACACAATACACAAACGCTGACAACAGTAAGATGAAACTATAACTAAAATAACAGAAGCAGCGAAATACATTTTTTCTGAATTTCTAATACAAAACAGAAACCAATAACGCTAAAAGAACACACTAATAATAAAAATAATACAATTACTTGTTATTCTACCAACACCACAAAACACAAACGTACAGTAAATTTAACCTCAAAATAAACATAACTCGATCACTTATACGACCCTGGCTCTGAAAAAAAAATAGAGTAACCTGAAACATTTCGGCATCCATCTTAACCACATTACAAAATCCAAGTATTAGGTATTCAACAAACACCAGTTCGGGAGTATTGGTTGGTTGTCTTGGAATTTCACGCAAAGCTACACGAGGGCTATCTGCGCTTACCGTTCATAATTTAGCAGTGTAACACTAGAGGGAACGCAGTTAGTCATCACCACCCACCGCCAACTCTTGGGTTACTCTTCAACCAACGAATAGTGTGATTGACTGTGACAAAATAGCGCCCCCATGGTTGAAAGGACGAACCGTGTGATAGGGATTCGAAACTACATTGTCATGCGTGGCCTGCAGTACACGAGGAAGAAAGAAGTCAACCTAGAATCTGACTCTCCCAGGTGATAAAGACCATATACACAAATGCAAAACTTTCCTTTCTAAGGATGATAGTTTTAACGATTCTTAAAGTTGTACTGTAAAGATAGTTACTTTTCATAAAGGGCAAGTAAAGAGAAACAATATTTAATTAAACATTTTTGACATAAAACCGTACTTGTAATAAACGTGACATTATTTTCTAAAACACTTGTGATGTAACACAGCATTTGCAGTAAAAGTGTGGTAATTTACTCAGTCACTTATGAGGTAAAACATCTTTAAAAAAAACGAGTTTTACTTTTATATCTGATGAAACAAAATAATGTTTGTCATTGTTTATTAAATACATGTTTTGATTTTGGAAAATTCTTTGCTATTATTATTTTATTTGTACTGTTATTTTTGTGTCTTATTTTTACTAAACTTCCCTGTTAGCGTTAAAATTTGAATTCGCAGCATTTTGCCAATACCGTATGAAAGCACTGGTTGTTTACTTCGGCTATATTTCTATAACCTTTTACTCAGTTCAAGTTCTACATAAGTTTGTTTGTTTTTGAATTTCGCGCAATGCTTCACGAGAGCTATCTGCGCTAGCCGTCCCTTATTTTGCATTGTAAGACGGGATGGAAAGCAGCTAGTCATCACCACTCACCGCCAACTCTTGGGCTACTTTTTTACCAACGAATGGTGGGGTTGAATGCACATTATAACTCCTTTTAGGTGAAAAGGGCGAGAATGTTAGGTGCGAACGGAATTCGAACCCGCGACCCTTAGATTACGAGTCGAAATCCTTAACCCATTTGGCCATGCCGAGCCTTCTGAGTGCTATACTGTCACAAGCCAGTGTGTACAGATTTCTACACCACGTGTTTTAACAGGTGAATGTGGATAGATTAAGATTTAGCAACAAAAGGTTACACTTTATAGCTGTTAAGTAAAAAAAGATAAATACGTTTCGAGTCAAAGATGTCACAACTAAACCAGAAAACCTGATCTAAATGTAAATAAACAACTCGAATAGACCCCACTCCACGTGTATTCTGTAGAATTTATTGAAAACAGCTATAGTCGGATGTGTTATTTTTGACGCAATTTGATATTCCAAATGTTCAAAGAGATATTTCAAATCTCCATTTGAAATACACATATAACGTAGTTATTTGTTCTAATACTATTATTTAATGTGTATCTTTAACGAAACTGTATGAAAAACAAAGTGGCAAGTTTATTAAAAATACATATATAATATATATAATATTTTCTTATCTGCGCACAGCGGCTTAAATAACGGCTTTAAGATTTTATTGTGTTTTTATATTTCAAGTACAAACTTCTAACTCATAGCTTCATCATCTCTTGACCGATATGAGATCTAATTTCGATTGGTGTACTCGATCATACCAAAAGTACAATAGATTGATTCACTCTAATCCTGCCTAAAATAATTTTAATTTGAGGGTAGGATGGTAGGAATCCTGATGAATAATAAAATTGAATAAAATATACCAACTCCCTACCCCTGGTATTAGTAGTGTAAGAAAATATAGCAAATAAAAAGGTCAAAATGATCTTGTATATTAATTTACTCAAATTCTGCTAAACAGACTTTGAAGTGCCCACGGCTATTTAGGTTTCGTGTTTGTTTTATGAAATAATGGTTCTGATGCTAATAGATGTTTTTAGTTATATCTTACTGGAACTATCATATTTAACATCTCAACTGTTTGTTTTGTTTTTGAATGTCGTGCAAAGTTACTCGAAGGCTATATCCTCTTGCCGTCCCTAATTTAGCAGTTGTAAGAATAGAGGGAAGGTAGCTGGTAATCACCACATACCGCCAATTCTTGAGCTACCTCTTTTACCAATGGCTGAAAGGGCGAGCTTGTTTGGTGCGACGGGGATTCGAACCCGTGACACTCGGATTACGAGTCGAGCGTTTCAACCCACCTGGCCATGCCGGCCCCCTTTTCTTGAAAAGGAGAGAAAATGTTTCGAACTTCCTAGGTCATCATCAGGTTCAGAAAAATAAAGTTTGAATGTGACCTAGAAGGTCGAAACGTTGTTCTCTCCTTATCAATAAAAGTGTTAATACCCATTTCAGCCGTTCTGAGATACATTTTTATTTCAAGGGGGATTATTGTTATGAAGGATGTTAATAACTTGTCCGCTAGAGGGAAAGTAAGAATAAATTAATGAATATTTTTTATCATGAAAATACACAACTAATTTTAGTTTTGAAAATAGAAAACTTCAGTTATTGTGAATAAGAAAAAATACGGAAAGAACGAAACGTAAATGATGAATTTCCATACTTTCGATATGTACCAACTTTTATAGATGTATTCTGTAATTATCTATTTTGTACCTTAGATGGATGTAACTCATCACTTTAACACTGTTTTTTCTTGGCATATATTTCCAGTGTTTGGCTTTAAGTAATTTCAGCCAAGAATCGATGAAATGATTTTTCAGACTTGTTTTAGTGAAGCCGCATCCTGGTTAATAATTAACTGAAGTTTAATTATCTTGAACTTAGTTTCTTTGAAGCTGATTTAAGATTATTAATATGGTCTTAAAAATAATTGAATTACGATAAAGCAATTTGTTTTCATCAAAAACGACAAATAACATCAAACTTTCAATTTAAATTAATCTTTTACAGAAAATTAATTAGAAAATTTCCAATTTAAAAAAAATAAGTTCAGAGATTTGATTTACTCTCGACTGCCAAATATCTGGGAAAAAATTTAATATATTACTTCATTTATTTTAATAAAAAGAACGAAAGAAAAAAAACACATATTCAATAATAAATTCTAATCATGGCTGTTTCCTTAGAAATATTCTCTTTAGGATGACTGGTTTATATCATCTTCCCTGTTCTGTTTGTTTGTTTTTGGAATTTCGCACAAGCTACTCGAGGGCTATCTAGAAGTGTAAAACTAGAGGGAAGGCAGCTAGTCATCACCTCCGACAGCCAACTCTTGAGCTACTTTTTACTAACATATTGTGAGATTGACTATCACATTAAACACCTTTGGCGGCTGAAGAAAGACGAGCATGTTTGGTGGGATGGGTATTCGAACCTGCGATTCTCGGATTACGAGTGGAACGCCTTAAACCATCTGGCCATATCGGTTTTTCTTAAGTCAGCTACTCTTTTACCAACGAATAGTGGGATTGGCTGTCACTTTATAACACTCCACATGGTTGAAAGGGCAAACATGTTTGGTGTGACTGAGACGTACAGCTTCTGAGTTATGACAATGTAAAAAGCAAAGTAAACAAATTACATATTTATAAAAACAGAGTTACGTTTTTTATGTTGTTTGCTTTTATTTTTTACATTGAGAAAACTCAAATTTATATTAAAAAATTGTTGTGCATTTCCATAACAAAAATGTTAAATAATTCATTCGTAATTCGAATGTCGCTAGATTGAATCCCTGGAAACCCAAACATCCTCTTTTTTCAGCCGTGAGACGTTATAATTGCACTGCCAATCCCACTATTTGTTAGTAAAAGAGCAGCCCAAGAATTGGCGGTGGTGGTGATGGATAGCAAGCTGCCTTTCCTTTTGTGATGCACTGTAAATTTATGGACGGTTAGCGCAGATAGTCCTTGTGTAGCTTTGCTCGAAATTCAAAACAAACAAACAATCATTAATTCATACTTACCCTACTACAAGTAGTAGTAGCATTTTCTCCATTGAGAAAAACAACATGAGAAGAAAAAGGAGAAAAATAAAAAAAACATGTATATATATTAAAAATACAAATATATATAATGAAAAAACATAAAGAAGAAAAAAATACAAGAGAAATATTAAAGGAATGAAAAAGAGAAAAAAGAAACAAAAGCTTCTCTTGTGCGTCCATGCATGGACTGTGCCCTGAAATGGGCCTGAGAACGATGTTATACTTTTGCACAGACCCTAAGCTATAAAAAATAAATCCCAAACGACAGACACTCTCAACGTTCGGGAGGGAGAAGGTCTAACGTACCTGACCCTCCTGGATATTTAACATCAATACCCACACAGTGAAACTCGAACTCACACATACCCTCTAGCGGACAGTGTTATCACTATGTTTCTACCTGATCATAACAACAGCTGATGTTCTTTGCAGACCATATAGTGCACTGAGACGTTTAGGGGAATTTATAACTACATTAATATTTCTGAAAATCTGAGGTATCAGTGAGAGTTTCAGCGAAACGTTTTTTTTTTGTCTTAGGAGAGGTAAAATTTATTTTGTTAATCGGTACCTTAAGAATGAAACTGTCATGTTTATAGAACCATAGCGTTTTGTGTTACAATTTAGAAAGATAAATTAATTTTATGGTAATGAAAAAGGTGATGACTAATGAAGCCAATCTTTGCTGCACAGGTATTCTGGCAGTAAGGGCAGGTCAGTTCAGAGGAAGGAGAGGTTTCAGTAGTAACTGGAGTTGTTTCATCTTCTCTCGCTTCTTTTCGAAATGTTGGAAACTTTGTTAAACTTGGAAGACGTTGGTACGCGAGTTGATATAACGTGTGAATGACGTTGCACACCAGAAGACACACGGTCGTTAACAAGCACAACAAGTTGAGTCCAATGGCAAGGACACCAAGACGATTAGAACTTACCGAACTGCTGCAGCCCTCGTCCGCCCTTCCTGCCATTGAGGAGTCCAGGTTGGGGTCTTAGGGTTGGGTCGTTTTTTGTCAGGAACCTCACCCTCGATCTTACCAACATGAATGACACTACCAGGAATGCAAGCCTCCAGACGACATCGCTCTCAGGATCATTGTCACGTGTATACTCTCTCACCACGGCAAGATGACTATTCGACTGGAGAGTTAAGAGAATTAATAGTTAAATGATTTTGTATCTTCTTTCTTTTAGACTCTGGTAATCCAAACTATGAAGTGTTTATATTTATTGAAATTTTACTTTCCACACCAAATTCTGAGGCAATCTCTCAAGAAATTAATGAAATATTACGTGAAAACTTGATTGAATTTTGCAGACGTTATATTAAGTATTTAGCACAGATAATGATGTTTGACAGAGCTGTGCCAATTTCATAGGGTTAATAACAAGAATCTGTTAGTCTACATTCCATGTCGTTACTATAAATAAGCTATTAACACTGTTTGGAGAAGAAAACGTATCTGTAAAGCTCTGTTTTGAATAATGTGGTTCTGATCTTATTCATTTCTTATTTGATGGGATTTGTTAACGTGTATTGATAAAAAGTCTAATCAAATTAAATGTGAAAGTGATGTGCGGTGAAAAAGAAGCATTAAATATGTGACTTTAAGGAATGAACTAAAATTGCAGGTTAAACTGGTAGCTATACCTTTATGCCCTAAACTGAACTAACAACGTAGCCAGGCTAATTGATGAATGAATATTTTCTTTAGAATTATTTATTGTCAATGTTACAAGTGTAGCTAGAAGTTTGACCGCCAATTTTGATTTCATTCTATTACGGCTAGAAAAGAAAGGTGTTTTAAAAGTAACTTTCCAGTCTTATATTTTTCATCACCCAATTCGATTTTCGGTGAACACCAGTCTCATGAATTGAGCTGTGTGATAAGAAACAAAATATTCTGTGAAAACCTCTTTACATTTGAAGTGTAATACTTTAAAAGTTACGTGTTAAGTGCTGAAAGAACAAATTAAGTTGAACGTGGAAGAAATTAAAGTTACGGCTATGTCTTTTACGTGGGTGAGGAAGCATCACATTATTCTAATACAAATAACAATTAAGAAAACAAGTATTTCTAAACATAAAGGTGTGATTTATTCTGAGAGAACACACTAGATCTTTCAACATAACATTGGTTTGACTTGTTCAGACACATTAATGTTCTGTCAAAACATGTAGTATGTTAGCTTAGAACAAATGACTTCATTGTGTTTAAAAATCGTTATTTGTTAACCTATTATTACTGTGGTTTGCTTAAACGGCACGCTTTCGTGTTAACATAAATATTATTGTTTTCGTGCATACAAAGAAAAATAAATAACTTTTACAGATATATTTAGAGTAGATGTCCAAATTTACACAAATTATATTCTAAGTTCAGCGTTACTAGAATTCGTTCTTAAGAAAACTATTATAAGAGGGGGAAGTCGATCAGAAGTGAGGAGATGCACCAATTTAAACGAGAAACTTGGCAGAAATGATGAAGCATTTCGCCAGTTGTAACTCGAAGCAGCCATCTTTGTTGTAGATAGTTCGATCTCTCTGAGTGGGTATTTGGGTATTGATGTTAAATACCCAGGAGGGTCAGGTACAATAGTCCTCTTACTCTCTTCCGAACGTTGACAGCGTCTGGCCCGTTTCAGGGCACAGTCCATGCTTGGATACACAAGAAAGTGTTTTTTATCTTTTTATTTTCATTTTAATATTTTTAATATTCTTTATTTTTTATGTTATTTTATTCCATATGGAAAATGTTACTACTAGTAGTAGTAACAATAAAATAAAAAATAATGAGAATTATAAAAGAAAATAAGAAAATTAGCAGAAGTAGCAGTCAGTAAAAGTAATCCATTCATGCAGAGCTTTGGTGAATCTTTTTTCAGTTTATTGAGCCTGCTGAATAATATCACTTGGGTTTTCGGAATATTGATTTTAATTCTGTATTTTTGGCAGTATTCTTTGATATTATTTAGAACTGGTTGTAGGTTCGTTGCTGCAATTGAAAGAGGGGGGACACTTTTCCAGACTGCTACATCGTCAGCAAACTGTGATGCAAAAGCTAAATTTAGGCCCGACAGTTGCATATTTCTCACATACATGATAAATAATGTAGGGCAAACAAGCCCTCCCTGCGAGACTCCTGCTTCGGGTGAAAAGGACCCTGAGTGGGCCCTATTCACATTTACTTTGTACTTTTGGTTGTCCAAAAAGTTGGACAGCCAGCAAATAGTTACCTGGGAAAAAGCCATTTCCTGTAACCTATGTTGTAGACCCTTATGCCACACTGTGTCAAAAGCTTTTTCAATATCGAGAAAGCAAGATACAGTGCATTTATTTTTATTAAAACTGTCAGTAATTGATTCTGTAAGTCGAATCAGGTGGTCTTAAGTTTGACGGTACTTTCGAACTCCGTTTTGAATTTCGGGTAATTTTGAATCAGACTATAGCACACACAAATAAAGAAATAGCCGAAGCTTTCAAAGATCAACTCCCAATTTTTTTTAATTCCACACTGATTCAGATATGAATACATATTTCTAAAATAAAGTCACCAATCTCATATTAAACAATAAACATCAATTTGAACATTTTTTTTTTCAATAAGCATAACTGATACAAATACAAGTTCCGACACAGATTATACAAGCACGTTACTAACAAATGAAATATCCCTTCAAGAACTACTCGAAACGATAAAAAACACAAAAACAAAGCACCAGGTGAAGATGAAATACAAACTATCCTTTCAAAAAGAGCACTCCGGAATTGTTTGACCACCTAAATTCACTTTTTAACTTATCTGTATCCTCAGGATACATCCCAGTTTCTTGGAAGCTTGCAAATATATTAATGTTCCATAAGGAAGAAAAGCCAGCGAATAAACCTAATAGCTGCCGACCAATCAGCCTGACCAGATGTGTAGGCAAAATTCTTGGAAGAATAATCAGTTATAGACTCTCCACATTCTTGAAGGTAACATCAAAATTACCAAAAGAACAAAATGGATTCAGGAAATTTAGACAAACGACAGACCACCTTATCAGATTAACCGAAACCATAATAGATAGCTTCAGTAAAAAAGAATGTACAGTCGCTTGCTTCCTTGACATCGAGGAAGCATTCGACACTGTTTGGCACGATGGTCTAAGGTTCCGAATGAATGAAATGGAACTACCGCGAGGAATTATTCGCTGGCTATCTAACTTTTTGAAAAATAGAAAGTGTAGAATAAATGTTGAAGGAACTTTTCTGAATACTTTACTCCACAAGCTGGTGTCCTTCAGGGAGGGGTGGTTAGCCCTATACCCTTCATCATGGATGTAAACAATATGCCACTGAGAGATCCAAATCATGGGATTCTCTTCACAGTTTGTAGATGATGTGGCAGTCTGGAAAAGTGCCGCAACACCCATGATAGCAGCCACTAACATACAACTGCAACTAAATAGAATAAGTGAATACTGTCAAAAATACAGAATAAAAGTTAAAAAAACCAAAACACAACTCGTAGTTTTTACGAAATTGACAAAACACAAAAAACAACAGCCAGAATTGTATACAAATGGCACACTATTCCAGATTGCCCCATCGGCAAAATTTTTAGGTCTGAACTATGATTCAAAACTAACTTGAATCAATCATGTGAACGAAATTAAAAATAAAGTCTGGCGAAGGACTAACTATGCTAGGAGTCTAACTGGTAAAAACATTGGAGCATCTACAGATAACATTCTAAAAATCTATAAAAAATATTTTAAAACTGTAATAGATTATGCAGCTCCAGCATGGATAAGTGTAAGCGATAAAATAATTAAAACCAAACTACAAACAATCTAAAATACACTCCTCACAACTGCATACAGAGTTCCAAAAACTGTATCATTTCAGTTCATTCACAAATACTCAAACATACCAATCATACCAGATTGACTCTTACTTATTACAATAATGTACTTAAATAAGAATTGGATGAAAAACGAATTACTATGCGAACTAGACAGGTACCTTATACATGATGAAGCTTGTCCGAAATATCTCTCCCCAGTTAACGTAATTTTAAATATAAAAATAAATAAAAAATATAAATTTTAAATAATAAAAATAATAATAATGAGAATATATACATATTACATATATATGTATGAAAAAATGCCACCAACAAACTTGACATTTCATCTGATAGAATAAAATAATCACAGTATACGAGCCACAGTACATGGACATTGCCCTGAAAAGGACCAAAATAATATTCAGTTCTACAGTCACAAAATTCGTCAAGAACATAAGAACAAGGAGGAGAAAGAGGTCACAGAGAACCTGACCCTCTAGGGTATGAACTTTTTTACCCAAACACCGACGACATTCTTCTAATTTTGAATTTTTTGAAGTATACGGAAAAACAATTACTAATTATTCTCTCTAATATTTTGCCCATACAACTGGTTAGTCTATTTGGGCGGTAGTTGTTTGGTGTATTTGCTGGCTTTCCTTCTTTCAGGAACATTAATATTATTGCTTCCTTCCGAGAAACGTGAATATGTCCAAATTTAATGATAAGTTAAATAAAGCTGTTAAGTGCTCACATAATCTCTGAGTGCCGTGTTTTAGAAGGATATCTTGAATACTATATTTTTTGTGTTGTTAATAGCAGTTACAACTTCCATTACAGTGATATCTTTGATCAGTTGATGAGTGCTCCAATCTGTTATTTTCTCTAAGTGTAAAAAGTATTTACTGGAAATATAGCTGTGTAAATGCTTTTGTTGTGATCAATAAAGTTATTAACTGTATTATAAAATTACCTGTTCGTGTCTGGTTCACGATGTGTCTTGAACGTGTTTTCTATGTGCTTTTTTAAGCGTCCCAGCTTTTTCTATGTTAGTGTACGTTGTTTCTCCATCCAGTTCAAGTGGTGGATATACTGTGTTTGTTGTTTCTGTATTCGTAAATCTTTCTAAGTGTGTCCAGAATTGTTTTGGATCAGTTTTGTGATTTAGTTCTGAACAGAAGGTGTCCGAGTTTTTTGTTTTTGTTATCGGATTAAATGTCGTATTTTATTTCTTATGGTGTTGATCTGTGTTTCTAGTGTGGGGATGCGATTTTGTATTTTCTGTCTGCGGAGTATACGTCTGTCTTGTATTGAGTCTATTACATCTTGATGTGGCTGCCATAAGTGAGTTGATGTGAAGTGTTTTTGTTTCGGTATAAAGGTGTTGACTGCATGTTTCAGACACTCAGAGATGATATGATAATATGCATCTATATCTGATGCGTCAGCGGCAATATGTAGTACTTCAGGAGGTAAGGTTTAATTTAAGATAGTTTGAAAAAATGACCAATTAGCTTTGCAATAATTCAGTTGATCTTTAACTTTAATTCTGTTTCATTGGAGGGTGAGATTGAAGATCAACCAAACTGGGAGGTGGTCACTGTTCAAATCGTGACCAAACTAAAAGTTTATAAATTTGCGACTCATATTAGACGAACACAGGCACAGGTCCAATATTTCATTCGTGTCGTGTGCGAACGAGGTGTGTGTCGGTGTTGCATCGTTTAATCAAATCAAGTTAATTTCATCCAGAAATTGATAAAGCTGTAGAGATGTGGTCGAGATTTGTACTGTTTGAATTTGGCGATTTAATGCATTTAATTAATAATAATCTTGGTAATTTTCTATTATATTCCACTTCAATATGTAAGAAATATCCAAAAAAATATTCTGGCTTAAGCACTTATTTCAACATAAGTATAAATAGCTGTTGAACTATATGGATCAGAAAAGGGCAGGAAATTTAAAGAGCAGAAATGATACATCTGTTTTGAACTTTAGCTGCGTATTCTATTATTGCATATATTGGTTATTATTGAAAACAAGTTAAAATGCTAAAATATTTACTAACATTCTTCAATTTGTAGAATATTTTTGTGATAGGACTTTTGCTTAAATTGAACCATTCACGAAAGTTCCTGTGGTAACGATATAAGAATTAATATACAAAAATATTTTTATATTTTGACGTTTTGGAAAATTTGATATGAATTTGGTTGCGGACAAATAAATTAGCATTCCAGGTTGAGTCTGGATCGATAAACTCGTCAAGAAGGAAATACGTTTACAGACAGACCCAAAGTTTTACACAAGATTGTAATTATATATTATACACATATAGATATTATTTATATCTATATAGAAATCAGTTTGACTATCACTTAATAAACACACAGGGATACGGTGTTTCTGGACGTTTATATTCAGAGCTTTGTAAACAAAACGTACATTTGGCAAATACTCTTTCCGAGGTTTTACCGTTCTCGTGAGATCCGTTTATGATAATGTCTGTCAAAGGTCTTCATGCTGTATACAGGATGCAGATACTATCATTGTGATTTTCAGGTAGAAAACTGTTGTTAACATGATCCGTCAATTAATATTTCTATTCTAGCAGTAATACATAACAAAGTTTTGTAAAAGGAAACAGCGAGTGATAAATGTAGCTCATCTATGGATTTCCAGTCTTTTGATACAAATCAACAATTACTTTGCATGTTCTGTGTTTCTTTTTTTCTCAATCTTCTTACATAAGTTCTGATTGCCTCAATATTGAAATTCTCGGTGAATAGTTTAGTCAATTTGGAAATGTTTTACTAAAAGATTAAGAGAAAAATTAAAGTTCTTCAAGACGTTGTTTCAGAGAAAAAAAACCTTCTAAGCTAGTAATTAACTGATGTTTACTGAAACTTGACAATTTTAGTGAGGTTTGAAAAATATTCATGAATCATAATTCAATAACAGTAACCAATTGTTTCTCACTTTACAATCAACAAATATTCCCACATTATAAAATCAACGCTTCTTTCACATAAAATGATAAGATTTCAGGTCTGACTGAAACTTCTTCTTAATGCAATTATAAATTTATTAAAAGTTGAAACATCATCTTGATTAGTTGGAATGATGTCAAACATTCAGTGTACGTCAGTATGAAATAAAAAATTAATAAATTTTCTCTAATATTTAAAGCTTTGATCTCTCTTCGTTTGAAATGCGTATGAGAAAAATCTAAATATTGAGTACGTCTTTTGTTATTAATTAAAAACTAATAAGTAGCAATTTGTGTATTAGCTGTTTTGTTAGTTAGTTGTAGAGCCTTCAGTGTGATTACGTCACATCACTCTACTATATAAATACGTAAACTTGAAGAATACTTTTTACATAATCAACTAGCTCATAGCTGATACCAACATCTTTTACTTTATTGCAGCACAACAAAAATGAAGACAGTGGTAAGTGTTCTACAGCTTATTCTATAAGTTAATTATTTCCTAAACTGCAACACAACTCATCAGAGACAAATAGCTATATTTGTTGCACAGTATAATTTCAATATGAGAAGTGATATTCCTCTATGTAAAATAATGTAAGATTATTTGACTAAAATTAAAATCTCATGAAACGAGACCTGATCTTATTGCGGGATAATGTTAGTGAAATAAAAATTCGATAACAATATTTTTTGAAAGTTATTCAAATTTAGTATAAAAGAATTACCAGTAAAACAGCACTGTAATAAATGTTCTCTTCATATGAAACAACAAACAGGAGAAATTTGGTAGAATTTCCCACCAAGCTACTCGAGTGGTATCTGTTACAACACCAGTAATATAACGTTAATGTTGAATAGATTTACTTAGTTAATCAACATTTGTAATTTCATTTATAATTATTAATATAAATTAGGCCAAAATATTTAGACTGAAAAAGAATAATGTCACATATTTTATAGTAATATTTTCTATTTAACAACATTTCACAATAAAATCTTAAAGCTTTACGGGGAAAATGTTATTCGATAGACTAATTTATATTGTTATAGTTTGTGTGTGTTTTTCTTTTAAAATAACTTTGTTTTACACAATTTCCTCAAGGACCAAACGAGTTGGTTGTTTGTTTTTATTAGTTATAGTTTTATAAAAGATATGATTGTTATATTTATTTTTATTACAGATTTCCTTTCTGCTTTTGGTGACTACGGTCTTCACTGTAGGAAGTTTCGCTAAAAATGGAAATAACAAAAACATCCGGAACGTCTACGATGGTTATAATGGTGATGGAAACAGAGGGAGAGGAAGGGGAGTTATTGACCTACCTGGATTTGACGTCAATCCAGGTTTGGGAAGACATAATGGAAATGGAAAAGGCAACAAAAAAGGGTTGGGAAGAGACTTAGGCTTGGAACTTCATCCCAACTTTGGCTTAAAAAGCGGTGAACGTTACGATAGTGGGTTAGGAAACGGAAGAGGATTGCGTAGATTCCCAGATGGAAACGACGGTCTGCATTTTGGCGGACGAAATAGTAATGGCAGAGGAAATGGAAATGTCAGAGGGTAATTCGTAACAGCTAACTAAGGTTAGTATTATTGAGTATTTCAAACTTTAAATATGAAAATATTGCAAAGTTACACTATTCTCGTCAGAAGTGTAAATAATTTAACCTTCACGCCATGCTGTTCGACAAACAATCTGAAGAAACAAACTTGAACCTGTTTTTACTAATGTTGATGCCCTCCAGCTGGTACAGCGGTAAGTCTATGGATTTACAACGTTGAAATCAGCGTTTCAATTCACCTCGGTGGACTCAGCAGATAGCTGGATGTAACTTTGTTATAAGAAAAACACACACCATGGCCAGCTGGTTAAGATGCTCCACATGTGATCTGAAGGTAACTGGTTCCAATTCCCATCACGCCAAATTATTCTCGTCCGTTCAACCGTGGGGACGTTATAATTTTACTAGTTTGTTTGTTTGTTTGGAATTTCGCACAAAGCTACTCGAGAGCTATCTGTGCTAGCCGTCCCTAATTTAGCAGTATAAGACTAGAGGGAAGGCAGCTAGTCATCACCGCCCACCGCCAACTCTTGGGGTACTCTTTACCAACGAATAGTGGGATTGACCGTAACATTATACACCCCCACGGCTGGGAGGGCGAGCATGTTTAGCGCGACCCTCGGATTACGAGTCGCACGCCTTACGCGTTTGGCCATGCCAGGCCCTTTTTTTTTTTTTTTTACTAGTAGTGAGTAGTGGTGACAAACCAATTCAGTTATACAAAATTAAAAAGAGGTAAAATGATGATGCAGTTCATAATATTTGGACAGAAACTTATTGACTGACCGACATTTACCCCACGTGGCACAGCGGTATGTCTGGGGTTTCACACCAGTAGAAACCGGAATTTACTTGTTTTGGGTATGTGTAATGTATAAGAACTTAAAATTTATACACATTAAACAAAATGTTGAGTATGCAATGAGAAACATAAAGGTCTTAGTTCATGTGTTTTTGATTCAAAGCTACACAGAGGGCTATTTGCAATTTATCCACTTTATGTAGCCTAACATCGGTTACG
>MU034016.1:6361-27674 GCA_011833715.1 Carcinoscorpius rotundicauda | reverse complement strand
AATAAAAAAAGCATTGATTTTGAGTGCATGACGTTCAATACAAAATCTTGCCAAGATTTGCGGGTGATTTGTTTGTTTTCAAATTTCGCGCAAAGCTACTTGAGGGCTATCTGTGCTAGTCGTCCCTAATTTAGCAGTGTAAAACTAGAGGGAAGACAGCTAGTAATCACCACTCACCGCCAATTCTTGGGCTACTCTTTTACCAACTAAAAGTGGGATTGAGTGTCACGTTATAACGTTCCCACGGCTAAAAGAACGAGCATGTTTGGTGCGACCGGAATTTGAACCCATGACCCTCGGATTACGAGTCAAACGAATCAACAAACTTGGCCATGCTGGGCCCGATTTCCGGGTGGAGCGTGTAAAAATAATTTTTGTGGTAATCAAATAGAGTATCAGTACACTCTAAATCAGGATTTCCCAAACATTCTGGAACTTTAACTTCATGTTGTTATTGAAAAATCGATATTATTCTGCTTTCAAAACTTTGTGTTGTTATTGAAAACACGATATTATTCTGCTCTCCAAACGTCATGTTGTTATTGAAAACACGATATTATTCTCCTCCCTAAATGTCAAGCTGTAATTGAAAACCTGATATTATTCTGCTCTCTAAACGTTATGTTATTACTGAAAACTTGATATTATTCTGCTCTCCATACTTCGCGTTGCTATTGAAAACACGATATTATTCTGCTCTCCAAACTTCATATTGTTATTGAAAACATGATATTATTCTGCTCTCTAAACGTTATGTTATTACTGAAAACTTATATTATTCTGCTCTCCATACTTCGCGTTGCTATTGAAAACACGATATTATTCTGCTCTTCAAAATTCGTGTTGTTACTGAAAAAACGATATTATTCTGCCCTCAAAACTTCCTGTTCTTATTGAAAACACGATATTATTCTGCTCTTATAACTTTCTGTTCTTATTGAAAACCTGGTATTATTCTGCACTCCAAACTTCGTGTTGTTATTGAAAATACGATATTATTCTGCTCTACAAACTTCTTGTTTTTATTGAAAACCTGATATAATTCTGCTCTCCATACTTCGTGTTGTTATTGAAAAAATGATATTATTCTGCTCTCCAAACTTCGTGTTGTTACTGAAAACATGATATTATTCTGCTCTCTAAACGTCACGTTATTACTGAAAACACAATATTATTCTGCTCTCCAAACTTCGAGTTGTTACTGAAAACACGATATTATTCTGCTCTCCAAACTTCGTGTTGTTGATGAAAACACAATATTATTCTGCTCTCCAAACTTCGTGTTGTTGATGAAAACACGATATCACTCGAGAGTAATCATTTAAATGTCAATATCTGCTGAGCTGTCGTAATAATTGATCTTAGAACCTGTCTACAGTAAAAGTTGCTGTTGTTTTGTTTTACAATAAATTTGTGATTTCATGTTTAATAAATATTTTAGTTTTAAGGTTTCTATATTTTACTTTCAGTATTGTCAAATTATAGAAGAGCATGGTTAAACTATAGTCTAAGAGAGATACTGAAAAAGTAAATTAAAATTATCGAATTATTTCATTGAAACTAAAAGTAATTCATAGATTACTTAAGATAATTAGCTAAATAAAAACACTTATTGTTCTAAAAAAAACAAAAGTTAAACCCATAATGGACTAAATCACTTCTAATGACACTCTCATGGGATATATTAAGCCTCATTTTCACATTATGTTGGATGAAATGAGGATAAAATAAATCATATCGCAGACGTTAACACTACTGTTTCCCCTCATTATGTTAAACAATTAGATCCAAAAAGTAACTTAATCTAAACTGGACATATTCTGAATGGATTATAATTGAAACAAATACACATAGTTATGGTTAATTCACCTGTGTCAAGGAAAGTGTAGTTCACTACACCGTTATACTAAATGAATAACACCAGGTGGCACCAGCTTTTTGTGTCAAGAAGAAAGCAATAAAACGTAATATGAAATTAAAATATCGAAAGGTTCTTACAAATAATTGTTGTTTCAATTTAATTTTAAACAATAACGATATCAATGCAAATAAACTTGGAATTAAATTAGGAAAATGAGAAGACAATCCTTAATTATGATTGTGGTGTTTGCTGTTTGGTCATACGTTTACAGTTAACCTGTAAACTGGTAATCGTATTTGATCAGAACTTCAAATGATTTAGTTCACTTTGGACTTAGCAGTAGTCTAGTTGCTGGAACTCCTATTACCTCTCAATTCGAACTTTCTCGTCCAACATAGCTTGTAAATCTTCTTTTCTAGCCTTTAACTTCTGAATTTCTTTTCTTGCTGATGGTAACTCATTCAACTAGTGATTTAATAAAAAAATAAACTTTAATTTGAAATATAAACAAATAAATTTGTTTACATATTCTCTAATAATGTAACTATTCTAAAAGATGGCTCTTTGATCCAAACAATGTGATAGTGTGTTTAACAACATACAGTAAACTCTCATTGTTTCGAAGTCGCTAGAACCGAATATATCACTTGTATTGAAGTTGTTGACTGGTCCGGCCAACTGTCCATATAAATACAAAAGCCCCTTGAACCGCTAAACATGCTCGCCCTCCCAGCCGTGGGGGTGTATAATGTGACGGTCAATCCCACTATTCGTTGGTAAAAGAGTAGCCCAAGAGTTGGCGGTGGGTGGTGATGACTAGCTGCCTTCCCTCTAGTCTTACACTGCAAAATTAGGGACGGTTAGCACAGATAGTCCTCGAGTAGCTTTGTGCGAATTTCCAAAAACAAAAACAAAACCCTTGAACCGAACTGCATGTATCGAAGTGTCGGCTTGTAACGATGTATAATTATAGTTCCTAGGGTGTGAAAAGCATCAATATTACATTTTATCGAACCAGGTACGAAGATATTTATTTTTCTCTTCTTCCCTAAATTAATTGTCACCCGCTACGCCGCTAGCAAGTGCAATTAGTCAGTCTCCGCGCAACAATGTGTGGTGCCACCATCAAAATCTTACACTTGAGAAATAGCGGACTGCAGATGGGGTAGTAGATTAGCCTAGCAATGTTTTTACAACAATTATGGTCAATAACCCTTTAAACCCCTACCCGCCCCAACTCACCCGCCCTCACAGCAAAAATTAGCTTAGATATAAAATTTTCAGGTTATGGCTTGAGTAGATTATGCCTGAGCAGCCTGCATGCTGTGGCTTATAAAAGTGCTGTTAATTGTCCTTTTGAATTTCATTAAATGTGTTTTAAGTGTTTACACACGTGTGACTTCTGAGTCTTTAATCCAATTACCGGTACTGCAACAGCCGTCAGTTATAGGGCCTACCATTACCAGACTTGGCTAGTGAATGAAAAAAAAATCCATTTTAACGAACTTCTTTTGTAACGAACAATTCTCTTTGGACCCTACGACTTCGTTACAACGAGAGTTTACTGTATATATAGTCTCGAATAATGTAACAAGTCTATATGGCTCACGGATGCTGACAATATGTTGTTTTTATTTGACTTTTTTTTAATAGGTAATAAATCTACATAGCCATTGATTGTAATTAATAACTATCTTGTTTAACTATGTTTACATAGTTTATAATATTATTATAAAAAGTCTAGATTACTATTTGATCCTGACCATGTGAAACTGCGTTACTTAACACGATGCAATAGTGTAGTATAGCTGCTTATATTTCTGTTTTTTGAAATACTTAAACACTAAATAAATATTGCAACAAAAAACAATTAAAAAGTAAAAATAACCTCTTCCTGCAATTCCAGGTTTTC
This sequence comes from Carcinoscorpius rotundicauda, assembly GCA_011833715.1. NCBI lineage: Eukaryota > Metazoa > Arthropoda > Merostomata > Xiphosura > Limulidae > Carcinoscorpius > Carcinoscorpius rotundicauda. Next base: position 23,901 of record MU034016.1, on the reverse strand, counting down.
TTTACGAAGGCGATGTATGTCTGCAACCTTAAACTCCAGCACAGTTTTAAGACTTTCGACTTTTTTCTCAAGATAACAATTCTGATCAAGAATCCTCTGCAAAGAAAATGTATTCCTTTTATTTCAACACGTATAACTAATAGTATGTTTGATCAGAGACGTATTTAGGATTTCGGCGCCCCTAGGCACAAGGTTAGGTTGATACTTTTGCCGCCCCCCTCCGTGCCACAACTTGCACCGAGCATCACCATCACAACAACAGACAAACACAGTTGTTATCATTCAAAATAAACACAACGTTTATTTTCCAACACAATAAAAAATAAAACATCAAATTCAATTATCACTAAATATTATTCTGCGGCTGAATATATAGGCTTTCTCCTGGCCTTCTGTTCCGAAAACATGTTTATTGCACCGTCATAGTTTATTCTACAAACAATATCACTTTCAATGGCGAGGAATGACAGGGCATTTAGTTTATCTTCTGCCATTCTTGATCTCAAGTAATTTTTCACACGTTTGAGAGCCGAGAAAGATCTCTCTGATGTACAATTAGTTGCTGGAATGCATGGAAACATGCGCATAGTAATATCCAGGTTGGATATTGTTATGTACTTTTTATGTTTTATGTTTTTCGTAGACTAAACGCAACAGAAAAACACAGATAACAGCTTGTATAATTTATTACACTAAAATATTAACAGATATAACATAAATTATATAATAACAATGACAGATATTAAGTTTAAACCTTCAAAATTAATTACAACACAAAATAGTACTAGTTTTCAACCTTCAAAATTAATCACAATACAAAATGGTACTGGCCTGTATCTAATATAATGATCTAAAATGAAAGTCTCAAGTTCCAGTCTAGGGTGTGAATTTGGTCCCACGAAGAAATTCCGAAGTTTAAATGAAGAAGTCCAGAAACAGTTCACAGTTCAATAAATGCGACGAAGTTCTTTTCACGTTGCCTCCGATGAACGTCACAAATTTGTCGCCTTCAATTTTTTCGATCTGCCCGGACGTGTCGACCTTCAGCACAACCAGTAATTCGAAAGAATCGTAGAGATTGACGAAATAAAATCACAGCTTCCGTAGATCTAACTTCAGTCACAAATCCAAGATGAATAATCACAGCAAACACTTGAACTTTCTCAAACGAAATGACTGACTCTCTTCTTTTGAAATGAAACTAATGTCTGACTCTCTTTTTTCTCTCGCATCTTGGTGTGTTTATATATTGTAGGTCTAGACTCCTCGAAACACCGCGAAAGTTCAACAGATCTCCAGAGCAATCCGCGCATGTCCGTTCTTGCACGAGACTAAACGTCTAGACACGAAGTCGCCAGCATTTCATTTACAAACATATGATTGGTCTACTTAATTCAAGAAAATTCTAAATGTTACCCTAAATGAATAGCAACATTTTTTATTAGTTTAAACTTCGAAACAATAATATAAATATGGAAATATAATAAATAGAAATGAAAACTTAAACACAACACGACATGTTGTCGTTTACAAAATATTTACACGACATTTACATAACAATATACAGTTTGAAGTCCTTTAGCTCACAGATCTCTGTGTACTGCTAACGCAGAAGAGTCATCATTTTGCACTTTCGTACTCACAAGATGTGCGCGGAAATGTAGACATTCATCTACGAAGCTCACTTCCAAATCATTGGGGTAGAGTTTCAACAGTTTTCCAGCTTGACTGATGACATCAGTGGGTTCAAGATTTGTTATCTTGAACAAATATCCAAACCTTGCGTGGATTTATACATAAGCGGTTTGTCTTTGCTGTAGTTCTGAGCAAAGTCTGTCAATGATCACATTGAAAACATTTACTCTAAATGCCTCTCTGCCTTCTTCCACTGCCTGGGTGTCACCATCTGAAAATGTTTGCTTCCTTTTTCGCTTAAATTCGTACGTCTTCATGCTGGACTTCAACATGCCTTGTCTTCAAAATGATCGAACAGTTCTCTCGAATCTTTCAGAAACAGCAACAAAGAAGCATAAAGCTCGACTACAAGTCCGATGTCCATATCAGCACTTTGCAACTTTTCACTGGCAGCATTGAATCTTTCCAGTATTGTTCCCCCAAACTGTGGACAAAATAGCTGTTTCTAGCGTTCCTAATTTGTAAAGAAGTCCAGCGGCCTCATTCCTAGCGACTGGTTTTTCCACAGCATTTCCCTCCATGGTGGTGAGGGCATCAACACTTGTTGCCAGTTTCTGTTAAGGCTATGACAAGCATTCTTCACGAGCGGACCACCGGTGTCACTGAGTTTCTTCAAAGAGAGACTTTCTTTATTTGCGGACAGGTGTTTTTGTAGAATTTTCCAACGATGGGTTGAAGCATTGAAAAAACATAGAGACTTTGAAAGAGTTCGGAGAATGAACATGCTTCTCTGCAACATTCAGCAGCACACGTTCCTACAAGATTTAATGAATGTGCTGAACATGGGATATACACAGCTAAGGATTTTTCTCCATGATACGAGCCTTGAGACCACTGTACTGACCAGACATGTTGCTGGCGTTGTCGTAAGACTGTCCACGACATTCAGAAATGTCAAGCTCATATGACTAAAGCAGGCTAAGTACAACTTCTGGCAGCTGCTCAGCTTTGTGGCCCGGATTGGGTATAAAAGTCAGGAAACGTTCCATAGGTGAACCATCACTGTCCAGTACCTGATGATGAATGCCAACTGGTCAGCCTTCGTCAGCCAGTTTGGATTTTTTTCCAAAATCAAATAAACGACAAGGAGCAAAAACAGTCTACCTTTGCTCTCTGAATAAACCAGATATGTCCGCTTACTTTTTTCACCCATTTTGCAGTTTTTTTCAAACATGCCTTGGTTACAGATCTGATTTTCTCCCCGTCCTTTTTCCACAGAGTTCTTGAAATCCGAGTCATCGTTTTGAAGGATGGCATGTGTGGCAATATAATCTTTTGTGTAATCATCTATTATCCACTCTGCTGGATCTGAACTTACTTTGACTGAAAAAACTTACTGGAACCATTGACGTTTCAGGCACGCAACCGGCAGATCTTACTAGGCCTGCTGCTGATGAACGTCAGTTGTTCAAGCTACAGTTCGATATGTTCGGGTCGTTCAGATTGTTCAAAACTGCTACTGCTAGGCCCGTCATGTGTATTCCCTCCATCGCTGTTGGTTTTGAACATCATCGCTAGTAGGCTGTTCTTGACTTTGTTTAGCAAAAAAGGCCTTCATCGTCGGTGTCTTATCCAAAACATCACGTGTGTTTTCATTTTTTAACTTTGCTATCTTCCTATAAGCTGCTCCACTCAATTTACGACGTATGTTACCCATGACGATATCACTAGAATCCACTGATCGTAATTGAGTATTGACAGTGAATTTGTTACTTTCACATCTCAGATCATCAGGATCTGAGTCATTTCGTGGGATCTAGCTATTTATGGCAGCCGCGCGAACCTCACAGAGATCCGTGAGCCGTTTGACCTCCAGTGACCCTCGCCCTCACAAGGAATTGTTGCTTCTTGTGGAGGTTTGAACACTGACAACCCGATATAACTTACAGTAAGATATTGGGGTGACGGAGGAATAAGTAAAAGCATAACGAACTCTACATTTTGACACCAATATCGCTTACCACGTTATTATCTATATTGTAAATTATGTTGGTGAACCATATATTCGTCCGGCAGATAATGAGTTTTATGGTAGTTGGTAAAACAATTATCAACTTACAACCCTAAGTCCATAACAAAATATACACGAAAAAGGGGATCTTCTGCACTACTAATTTATATTACTGCCGATGTATCCATGTTAACGGGTGCTGGGGCTATTGACAATCAAATTATAAATTCTAACACACTTTACTATTTCAAATTCTATACTACCAGTAACAAATACCTGTATCGCCCAAAACTATCCAGACCCCGTGCGGTACAACCGCGTTCCCTAGGAGTCAACTTCATTGATAGAGCGCGGTCGCAGCCTGCCAAAAACGTTCATTGCGTGACATCCGCAACGATCTCCGCCGACGCTCACCTGCTCCAGGACTGGTGCGCCTTTCTGTTCTGGTATTATGGAGTCTGCCACTACCCTTCTTTATTCTAACAAATGCCTAAAATTGCTAGGGAATTTGAAGGAAACTATTCTGTAAGGACTACATTGGAATATAGACAAGGCATATTCAATCAATCAATTAAAAATAATCAATTAAGCTAAACTGTGAATGATGAGGAAGAATATTTCAAAATATATTTTTTCAGATAATAGCCTGAAGCACCGAAAATCCAGATTTCGTATACGCAATTTCACAAAACAAAAACGTTATTAGGCCATGATAAAATATTTTTTGTGTAGGCGTAGCACATCTGAGTAGCAGGTAATTCATTGTTTTGGGTGGATCAAACATGAGTAAAAAACATGTGGGGGTTTTGAAAAACAAAATAATACTGAGGTGGAGGGGACGGATGGGTTTATGATGTGGGGGGGTGGGGCGAGGAGGACGTATTAGGTGGGACTCAGGGAGGGAAGGATAGAAACTCTTTTAAACTTGAAGCGACCCGACCAGACGGTGTGGTGAAATAGTGAGTGTGTGTGTAGGGGTCCAGATTCAATAGGTTATGGGGAGGGCAATAATGGCAGGGAGAATTAATAACCAGGGACTTACATTTTAAATGGGTCCATTCTTTTTTCTTTTTGGTTAAATTTGCCGCCCCAAGCACGTGCCTCGTGTGCCTATACGTTAATACATCCCTGTGTTTGATGATGTAGTTTTACTCACACAGATGTGTTTTTATTTTGGACGAGCAATTGGCCCTTTTGTAGCTTAGTACAAATATTCATAATAACAGACAAAGAAACAAACATTGTAGCTTCTTGTCTCATACCTTCATATGTAAGTAATAATATAATCATCTGTAATAAGTGTTTTATTTTTTGTTTTAAACACAATAAAACTCACTAATTTATTAACATATCACACCAGATGAGTTAAACATTAATACAATACTAAAAATTTAAGTGTATTCTATAGATAAATCCACTACTTTATTTGAGTGTTTTTGTGTTTGTGTTTTTTTTTAATAGGGCTATAAAATCATAATATACACAGGTATTAAAATATTTATCTATTTAGTATGGGACAAAATGAACATTTTAGCAAACATTAGTGTCACATCAGAAAATTTCATAGACTGTATCTCTTTCATAAATTACTCCACTAGAGGCATTAAAATAATGAAGTAAAAAAAATAATGTCTATTACTGGTAGCTGCTGACCACGTTGTAAGCGACAATGAGTCTCATCTATCAGGCTTTGTTTGTTAAAACTCAATACGATTGAAGTTTACCTATTTCTAAAGTCCCTGGATTTGGTTATAAACAATACAGTTATTATAACAAATACAACATATTGGAGAACGAAATGGAAATCATTCTTAAAAAAACAAAACAAAACACTTACCAGTAATTTTCAAGTTGATTTTTGAAAATTAAATATTTTATTTATGCCATGTTGCTTATAAGACTTTCTTAAGAAAACAAGTTTAAAATAGAAAAGTTAATAATATGGAATATCTTTTATTTCAAGAAAACAGAAAATTAAGCCATAGAAATATTTTTTGACAATTTTACTTCAAAGTAGGAAAGTTGAAATAATTTTAGTATTGTTTCCACAAAATTGGTAATCAGTTGACAAAAAAAACATCCAGACAAAATGTTGTAAATGAATTTTCGAATTTTATGAAATAAGTTGTATACTATCATTATCATTATTGGTTTAATACTGTAGTTGTTTAAAGATGTTTTTTTCTAAAGTGTCTATCTCATTTCTCAACTTATATTTGCTATTCTACACAATGAGCTAGTTGCGATCTGCCCACCACTGGTGATGAATCCCAATTTTTAGTGTTATAAGCCTGCAAAATTATCACTGAACCACTAAAGGCCCTATTCTCGTAGTCAGATACCAGTAAGAGATCATACCTCTAGTTTGGTGTCGGTGTCTGTCCGCAGATTGCTTTCCATCTGCTTCTGTTGGTCTTGTAGCTGCTGCTTTAAGATGTCTAGAGCTTTCTCGTGACTCTCTGAAGCCTGTTGCATCTGTTTTGTAAACCCGTTCTTTAATTCTATTGAAAAGAAAAACAAAGATATTGCAGAACCACTCAACAAACACAGCCATGACAAAACCCATCTCGATATCAATTTTTGTCTTTTTGCATTTGCCTTTAAACCTCGTACCTAAGCATTAACATCATTTGATGATAGCTAATTTTTAATGGATGTTTCATAAATCTAACCAGATTTAGATAAACCAATAAGTTTAAGATTTTCATTATGATTGGTAACGAAAAATCAGTAACTCTGAAAGTGTCATTAAACTCACCTCTTTGTCACACTCAGCTCGTAGTTTTCTAAATTCTTCATGGTGGTTAAAGGCCACTAAAATAAATAACAGTTGTTGCTGTTGACACACATTTTACTTCAACTGAAATAAAGTGCCTTAAAGAACCTGTAATTCCATTTACTCTAAGATATTTAGCTTACAAGATTTATAATAACGAAAACAGAAGAAGCAAATAGATCTATACTGACCACAACTAATTCTTGGATAATTCTTTCACCAACCAATTGATTGTTTCTTTATATCGAACACACAGTGGAAAACACAAGCATGTTCGATGATTGAGATTTAAACCAGCGGCTAACAAATTGTGAGTCAGTGGGCAGAATAGAGACAATCCATTGTGTGATCTTTTGTTTCATTTTGTTAGCTCTAACTCTCCTAAAATATGCTATAAACTCAAAATTAACGGTTAGGTCTGTTATCCTTATAAATGTTCGTGACAGACATTAGATTTATCTCATACTGAGAATGACTTTAATGTGACTATTTGGAAGAAAACTTACACGTTTCGGTCTCTTCTTTGTGCGTTGCTGTCAGCTTCGAATTCAGTTCTTGTATTTCCTCCGTACGGTTTCGCCTTTGTTGTTCTAATTGCGTTCCGTAATCTCCTAGATAAAAGAACAGTGTCTTTAATAGGCCCCCCAGTGGTTCAGCGGTATGTCTGCGGACTTACACGCTAAAATCCGGGTTTCGATACCCGTGGTGGGCAGAGCACAGATAGCCCATTGTGTAGCTTTGTGCTTAATTCAAAACAACAACAACGTCTTTAATAGCTCTATATTTTCAAATTCTTATCGTTTTGCGATTTTTTATAATCCAGTCCAGCATTTCGCACAGTGTAGGGCGCGAGCGGTTAGGGTAGTGTCAATAGCGTAAGAATGCAAAATGAAGAGTTTTTATTATTTATTAATTAATACAAATAATAAGAAAGAGCTACAACAGCCTCGTCTCTTAATTTAATCACAAGTGGGGTTAGGAAGTACAAGAAACTATATTTATTAAAGCAGATTTGTTTGGTTTTGAATTTCGCGCAACGCTACATGAGGGCTTTCTGCGCTATCCATCCCTAATTTAGCAGTGTAAGACGAGAGAGAAGGCAACTAGTCATCATTACCCACAGCTAAGTCTTGGGCTACTCTGTTACCAATGAATAGTGGGATTGACCGCTACATTATAACGCCCCTATGGCTGAAAGGACAAGCATATTTGATATGACGAGGATTTGAACCCGCGACCCTCATATTACGAGTCGAGCGCCCTAACCACCTGCTCATATTACTGGATCTACACACACTTCAAACTCTTATCCTATCCATTCCGGAAACTGAATTTAGAATCTGTACACTGCGACGACTAAAATCAAGGTCTCTGTACTTCGGAATGTAAAATTAGAGAACTTTAACTCAAACAATTAAAAGATCTGATTTTTTTAATATCCGGAAACGTAGAGCATAATAGTATTTGGAACACGTGAAAACATAAATCATGATATAATGAGCGTGAGCTGAGGCATGTCATTGGCGTCTGCAATGGAGGGGTTAAGAAGGGCATTTCCTTCCTGCCACATTAGAAACACAATTCTTTCTTTCTTCATTCATCATATTTACGTGAGTTTCTTTTCAATTCACAATATCACTATACTGATATTTATAGTGATAAATTTCTGCGGGCGTCTTTGAAGCGGGTGCTTCACTTTCTTAATAATAACTTCATACAACGAAAATAATTAACCAACATACTTTGCTGAGCTCTCCATTCCAATAAAGTGCTTGAGTGGGACAACGAATCCAACTGGAAATAAACAACGATTAACAATTAACAAGCATGTAAATAATAAATAAAACGACGGTTAAGTAACCAGTGCAGAGTTAACAAACAACTTTGACAGTGCTGTTGTTCGTTAGGTTTCAAGATTTACACCAACTTTATATGTGCCATATATCAAATTCACATAACGCGATTTTCCGTTTCAGGTGTGTATAAGTGCATAGTTTTTCTATTTAATTTTAAAGTACTCCCTTTAACTTATAGATATATTGATAATTTAATTATTATTATTATTTATTTGCTTTCATTCGTAAGTTCTTACAATTCCGGTTTACCAGTGGAACCTCGGCAACAATGGTAACTTTCTTTGAGCATATTATTATAAAATGTTGTCATTTAAGCACTGTTTACTAACGGAGCCTAAGTAAACAGTAAAATACACAATATACACCCTCCTGATAATAATGTTCCTTCATTTTGATTTGAAAAAATTATAATTCCTTTGTTACTTACATGCTGTAAAGTTCGTAATGAATAGACATATTTTACTTTTAAAAAATATATATTTTTAGTCATGAGACTTAAATATGCTGATTTTGATATCTTTCCTGTTTTTGATTTTTTAATAAATGTGTGTGACGAAGTCTGGTTCTTCTGAGGATATTCCGAAGGGGGGATGTTTATTAAACCTTTGATATATAATGATGTACGATGGTTGTCTTTTTTTCACATGTATATCTAAGTTGTTTATTTACAGTTTCTGATAACTTACCGTTATAACTGTGGCTTTAACACCCAGGTGTTACTAATTTAGAATTGGCTAATGAGTTTCTACTTCTACAACTGTTGAAATAAATGTATATAGTCGTGAATTTTTTGTTATATTAAGAATTAATGTTGCATCAAAATTTTAGGTAATTGAAAAAATGAACTCGAGCCCTTTTGGAAGCTAGAATGAAGTGAGAATGAATAGGAAGTGTATTATAGCGTGTGATAGTTTGTGTGATATCAGGTTTTTAAAGTGTTCTCCAAAAATGCGATTCTTGTGAAGTGTTTCTAGGTTATGAAAGTCGTTGTCGTTATTCAGAGTTACTGATTTTTTATTTTTGTTAGTGTTGTGCATTATAACTATATCTTGATAATGCCTTGTGGTTAGCGTGCTTGGACTGTGAATCCGAGGATTTGTGGTTCGTAGCCTATTCTCGTAAAAACATGGACGTGTCGAAAGAGTAACAATAAAACCCCAGACGAGAGTAACCTGAAGAATTAACAGTGGATGTTGATGATTAGCACGTTTAGTGTTTCGGTTCAGGGTTAGTAACGGTTAGTATTAGATCTTTGTGTAGCTTTGAATAAAAATTGTCAAGCAAACAAACAAGACGATGAATTCTTTTGTTTTGAACATATTACAACTGCATAAAATAATCCACTCCTAAAGAGAATGCTAATATATTTCAGTTCAACACATAATTTCAAAGAGCGATAGACGATTTGATATGTTTATTAAAATGTCAGTGATAAAAAGGTTGTAAATTAACGTTATGTACACAGTTTTAAGTTTTTAACCGAGCCAATGATTGGACAATGTTTGGATTATTTTTCAAGTTCTTCTGCGTCATATTATCGGCAAAAATACAAATTATACGATAGGAAGTAAGTAGCGGATGAGATGGCTGGTTAATACAGTGGAGTACAATTAGATATGGTTTGTTTTGTTTCGAATTTTGCGCAAAGCTACGTGAGGGCTATCAGCGCTAACCATCTGTAATTTAGCATTGTAAGACTAGAGGGAAGGTAGCTTGTCATCATCACCCACGAACTTTTGGACTATTTTACCAGCGAATAGTGTGATTGACTATCACATAATAACACCCCCATGGTTGAAAGAGCTCGTATTTTGATGTGACGGGGATTCGAACTCACGACCCTCAGATTATGAGTCGAGTGTCTTAACCCACCTGGCCGTACCGGACCTAGTAAGGTATGTGTAAGTTGTTAACATTTTCAAACGAGATCCACCATTCGAGCGATTTTCAGACAGTTGACTGTTATTATTCATCCTTACCTCTTCAAAAGCTCTAGAGTTTTGGATCTGGTTTGAAAACATTACAACTTTTGAAGGTGATCCTACGTATTTACCTCCAAACCAGAATGCGATATGTTATATATTTGTATTAACCGTAATTATACATTGTATTGTTTTTATGTTTGCATATTAAACTATATTTACGTAAAAGAGGCAACTGTGTGTATCAATTTGCAAATAATTTAAGTATAATATTAACTAGGCCTGGCATGGCCGAGCGCGTTAAGGCGTGCACTCGTAATCCGAGGGTCGCGGATTCGCGCCCGCGTCGCGCTAAACATGCTCACCCTCCCAGCCATGGGGGTGTATAATGTGACGGTTAATCCCACTATTCGTTGGTAAAAGAGTACCCCAATAGTTCGCGGTGGGTGGTGATGACTAGCTGCCTTCCCTCTAGTCTTACACTGCTAAATTAGGGACGGCTAGCACAGATAGCCCTCGAGTAGCTTTGTGCGAAATTCCAAAACAAACAAACAAACAATAATATTAACTTCTAGGCTAATTTGAACTTCAAGTTATTTGAGATAGTAATATGACACGTACAAAACATAATAAATCGAAGAGTGGTCCGAAATAAATTTATAATACGTTATAGTGCAAACTGCTGCATTCTTTAATTCTCGTTGGTTAATAAATTAATGTGATACGTATAACATTCTCATCGTAACATTCGCATAATCTCGACAAACGTCTTAAGTTTATCCATTAAATACAAAATGGTTGTAATTTAAAGAATGAATAATTAAAGATCTAAATTGTTATTGAATCAAGCCATGAACAAGAGACTCATCTTGGTAACATTATGTAGGGAAGCAAAGATGATCGGAATACTACAACACTAATTTATTTTTCATAACAGCACATATTGAAAATATTTAAGATGCACAATTTTTATTATTAGTGAGAAGCATGAAACTGGTATTTTTCTGACAAAATTACACTTAACTGAGGTTCAAAGTTACTGCTTCCTGTCATCAAAAGTGATTACAAATGCTCATCAGATAAGGTTGATCTGTAACTAGAATTCACGAACTTGAAAATGTCATCACAGAAGTAGGTAGTGCCAAAAACCGAAATGAATCCATGAGTAAAGTTGTTGTTTTTAAATTAACATATTGAACACTTGAAAAGTATTTATAAAATTCATCAGTTTTCCTTTTATGTACTTATCTCTCAACATGTCGTTAGATTGCAGATCAGTCACTTCTGTTTGAACTTCAGGTGGCAGTTCATCAATAACACAATCAAATGGGCTTTAGGAGATCCTTATTTCTATTGTACTCGCATCGAGATCAGAAAATCGCTCACTGAACCGTTGTTTTAGGTCAGAAAAGATATCCACTGTAAATACAAGCTGAAGTCTCTGACCGACTTTGCGCAGCTTGCCTTAACATGACACACTGGGGGATAAAAACGCACGTGCAGAACAGAAAAGTATTATTCTTATTGCTCTTGCTCCAATAACACAGTATTGGACTAAGCGGCATATGTTTCCTACAACACCTACAAACGAAATTTCCAAGGGTAACAAAATTGTAATTTAAATGTGTGAAAATATTTATTATATGGTTCAAAGTTTCACTGGTTCAGTAAACACTGAAGGATCTGAGATAGCAGGTGTTTTAATGGTACTGCTCATCTATTTAACGTCTGTCGAATTTCGTAACATACGTGAAGGAAGGTGTTATTTGGACACTTATATAATTTAATACCCTCTTGTTTTAAAGTTATCAAGTTTTGAATGTGGTATTAAATTTATCTTAGACTTTAGACTGAAACAAATGCAGTGTGATAACTGTGTATTGGCCTACAAAACTATACTATTTCGGTTACCGTACGTTACTGAATAACATATACATGCATATCACTAGTTTTTCATTAATGTTTACGTTTTAGTTATGTTTTTAGAACATAGAAAGTAAATAAAAAAAGCATTGATTTTGAGTGCATGACGTTCAATACAAAATCCAAGATTTGCGGGTGATTTGTTTGTTTTCGAATTTCGCGCAAAGCTACTTGAGGGCTATCTGTGCTAATCGTCCCTAATTTAGCAGTGTAAGACAAGAGGGAAGGCAGCTAGTAATCACCACCCACCGCTAACTCTTGGGCTACTCTTTCACTAACAAAAAGTGGGATTGACTGTCACGTTATAACGTTCCCACGGCTAAAAGAACGAGCATGTTTGGTGCGCCCGAAATTTGAACCCATGACCCTCGGATTACGAGTCAAACGAATCAACAAACTTGACCATGCTGGGCCCGATTTCCGGGTGGGCGTGTAAAAATAGTTTTTGTGGTAATCAAATAGAGTATCAGTACACTCTAAATCAGGATTTCCCAAACATTCTGGAACTTTAACTTCATGTTCTTATTGAAAAATCGATATTATTCTGCTTTCAAAACTTTGTGTTGTTATTGAAAACACAATTTTATTCTGCTCTTCAAACTTCGTATTGTTAATAAAAATACGATATTACTCTGCTCTCAAAAATTCGTGTTGTTATTGAAAACACGATATTATTCTGCTCTCCAAACGTCATGTTGTTATTCAAAACACGATATTATTCTGCTCCCTAAATGTCAAGCTGTAATTGAAAACCTGATATTATTCTGCTCTCCAAACTTCGTGTTGTTATTGAAAACATGATATTAGTTTTGCTCTGCAAACATCCTGTTGCTATTCAAAACACGATATTATTCTGCTCTCAAAACCTTGTTTTGTTATTGAAAACACGATATTATTCTGCTCTCTAAACGTCATGTTATTACTGAAAACCTGATATTATTCTGCTCTCCATACTTCGCGTTGCTATTGAAAACACGATATTATTCTGCTCTTCAAAATTCGTGTTGTTACTGAAAACACGATATTATTCTGCCCTCAAAACTTTCTGTTCTTATTGAAAACCTGATATTATTCTGCACTCCAAACTTTGTGTTGTTATTGAAAACACGATATTATTCTGCTCTCCAAAATCTGTGTTGTTATTGAAAACACAATATTATTCTGCTCTCCAAACTTTGTGTTGTTATTTAAAACACGATATTATTCTGCTCTTCAAACTTCGTATTGTTAATGAAAACACGATATCACTCGAGAGTAATCATTGAAATGTCACTATCTGCTGAGCTGTAATAATTGATCTCAGAACCTGTCTACAGTAAAAGTTGCTGTTGTTTTATTTTACAATAAATTTGTGAGTTCATGTTTAATAAATATTTTAGTTTTAAGGTTTTTATATTTTACTTTCAGTATTGTCAAATTATAGAAGAGCATGGTTAAACTATAGTCTAAGAGAGATACTGAAAAAGTAAATTAAAATTATCGAATTATTTGATTGAAACTGAAAGTAATTCATAGATTACTTAAGACAATTAGCTAAATAGAAACACTTATTGTTCTAAAAAAACAAAAGGTAAACCCATAATGGACTAAATCACTTCTAGTGACACTCTCATGGGATATATTAAGCCTCATTTTCACATTATGTTGGATGAAATGAGGATAAAATAAATCATATCGCAGACGTTAACATTACTGTTTCCCCTCATTATGTTAAACAATTAGATCCAAAAAGTAACTTAATCTAAACTGGACATATTCTTAATGAATTATAATTGAAACAAATACACATAGTTATGGCTAATTCACCTGTGTCAAGCAAGGTGTAGTTCACTACACCGTTACACTAAATGAATAACACCAGGTGGCACCAGCTTTTTGTGTCAAGAAGAAAGCAATAAAACGTAATATGAAATTAAAATATCAAATGGTTCTTACAAATAATTGTTGTTTTAATTTAATTTTAAACAATAACTGTACAAACAATAACGATATCAATGCAAATAAACTTGGAATTAAATTAGGAAAATAAGAAGACAATCCTTAATTATGATTGTGGTGTTTGCTGTTTGGTCATACGTTTACAGTTAACCTGTAAACTGGTAATCGTATTTGATCAGAACTTCAAATATTTTAGTTCACTTTGGACTTAGCAGTAGTCTAGTTGCTGGAACTCCTATTACCTCTCAATTCGAACTTTCGCGTCCAACATAGCTTGTAAATCTTCATTCCTAGCCTTTAACTTCTGAATTTCTTTTCTTGCTGATGGTAACTCATTCAACTAGTGATTTACAAAAAAAAATAAACTTTAATTTGAAATATAAACAAATAAATTTGTTTACATATTCTGTAATAATGTAACAATTCTAAAAGATGGCTCTTTGATCCAAACAATGTGATAGTGTGTTTAACAACATACAGTAAACTCTCATTCTTTCGAAGTCGCTAGAACCGAATATATCACTTGTATTGAAGTTGTTGACTGGTCCGGCCAACTGTCCATATAAATACAAAAGCCCCTTGAGCCGTTAAACATGCTCGCCCTCCCAACCGTGGGGGTGTATAATGTGACGGTCAATCCCACTATTCGTTGGTAAAAGAGTAGCCCAAGAGTTGGCGGTGGGTGGTGATGACTAGCTGCCTTCCCTCTAGTCTTACACTGCAAAATTAGGGACGGCTAGCACAGATAGCCCTCGAGTAGCTTTGTGCGAATTTCCAAAAACAAAAACAAAACCCTTGAACCGAACTGCATGTATCGAAGTGTCGGCTTGTAACGATGTATAATTATAGTTCCTAGGGTGTGAAAAGCATCAATATTACATCCTTTGTATCGAACCAGGTACGAAGATATTTATTTTTCTCTTCTTCCCTAAATTAATTGTCACCCGCTACGCCGCTAGCAAGTGCAATTAGTCAGTCTCCGCGCAACAATGTGTGGTGCCACCATCAAAATCTTACACTTGAGAAATAGCGGACTGCAGATGGGGTAGTAGATTAGCCTAGCAATGTTTTTACAACAATTATGGTCAATAACCCTTTAAACCCCTACCCGCCCCAACTCACCCGCCCTCCCAGCAAAAATTAGCTTAGATATAAAATTTTCAGATTATGGCTTGAGTAGATTATGCCTGAGCAGCCTGCATGCTGTGGCTTATAAAAGTGCTGTTAATTGTCCTTTTGAATTTCATTAAATGTGTTTTAAGTGTTTACACACGTGTGACTTCTGAGTCTTTAATCCAATTACCGGTACTGCAACAGCCGTCAGTTATAGGGCCTACCATTACCAGACTTGGCTAGTGAATGAAAAAAAAATCCATTTTAACGAACTTCTTTTGTAACGAACAATTCTCTTTGGACCCTACGACTTCGTTACAACGAGAGTTTACTGTATATATAGTCTCGAATAATGTAACAAGTCTATATGGCTCACGGATGCTGACAATATGTTGTTTTTATTTGACTTTTTTTAATAGGTAATAAATCTACATAGCCATTGATTATAATTAATAACTATCTTGTTTAACTATGTTTACATAGTTTATAATATTATTATAAAAAGTCTAGATCACTATTTGATCCTGACCATGTGAAACTGCGTTACTTAACACGATGCAATAGTGTAGTATAGCTGCTTATATTTCTGTTTTTTGAAATACTTAAACACTAAATAAATATTGCAACAAAAAACAATTAAAAAGTAAAAATAACCTCTTCCTGCAATTCCAGGTTTTCTTTACGAAGGCGATGTATGTCTGCAACCTTAAACTCCAGCACAGTTTTAAGACTTTCGACTTTTTTCTCAAGATAACAATTCTGATCAAGAATCCTCTGCAAAGAAAATGTATTCCTTTTATTTCAACACGTATAACTAATAGTATGTTTGATCAGAGACGTATTTAGGATTTCGGCGCCCCTAGGCACAAGGTTAGGTTGATACTTTTGCCGCCCCCCCCTCCGTGCCACAACTTGCACCGAGCATCACCATCACAACAACAGACAAACACAGTTGTTATTATTCAAAATAAACACAACGTTTATTTTCCAACACAATAGAAAATAAAACATCAAAATCAATTATCACTAAATATTATTCTGCGGCTGAATATATAGGCTTTCTCCTGGCCTTCTGTTCCGAAAACATGTTTATTGCACCGTCATAGTTTATTCTACAAACAATATCACTTTCAATGGCGAGGAGTGACAGGACATTTAGTTTATCTTCTGCCATTCTTGATCTCAAGTAATTTTTCACACGTTTGAGAGCCGAGAAAGATCTCTCTGATGTACAATTAGTTGCTGGAATGCATGGAAACATGCGCATAGTAATATCCAGGTTTGGATATTGTTATGTACTTTTTATGTTTTATGTTTTTCGTAGACTAAACGCAACAAAAAACACAGATAACAGCTTGTATAATTTATTACACTAAACTATTAACAGATATAACATAAATTATATAATAACAATGACAGATA
The DNA here is from genome assembly GCA_011833715.1 of Carcinoscorpius rotundicauda. Lineage (NCBI taxonomy): Eukaryota > Metazoa > Arthropoda > Merostomata > Xiphosura > Limulidae > Carcinoscorpius > Carcinoscorpius rotundicauda. The sequence continues at coordinate 7,305 of MU034016.1, read as the reverse complement.
TTAAGTTTAAACCTTCAAAATTAATTACAACACAAAATAGTACTAGTTTTAACCTTCAAAATTAATCACAATACAAAATGGTACTGGCCTGTATCTAATATAATGATCTAAAATGAAAGTCTCAAGTTCCAGTCTAGGGTGTGAATTTGGTCCCACGAAGAAATTGCGAAGTTTAAATGAAGAAGTCCAGAAACAGTTCACAGTTCAATAAATTCAACGAAGTTCTTTTCACGTTGCCTCCGATGAACGTCACAAATTTGTCGCCTTCAATGTTTTCGATCTGCCCGGACGTGTCGACCTTCAGCACAACCAGTAATTCGAAAGAATCGTAGAGATTGACGAAATAAAATCACAGCTTCCGTAGATCTAACTTCAGTCACAAATCCAAGATGAATAATCACAGCAAACACTTGAACTTTCTCAAACGAAATGACTGACTCTCTTCTTTTGAAATGAAACTAATGTCTGACTCTCTTTTTTCTCTCGCATCTTGGTGTGTTTATATATTGTAGGTCTAGACTCCTCGAAACACCGCGAAAGTTCAACAGATCTCCAGAGCAATCCGCGCATGTCCGTTCTTGCACGAGACTAAACGTCTAGACACGAAGTCGCCAGCATTTCATTTACAAACATATGATTGGTCTACTTAATTCAAGAAAATTCTAAATGTTACCCTAAATGAATAGCAACATTTTTTATTAGTTTAAACTTCGAAACAATAATATAAATATGGAAATATAATAAATAGAAATGAAAACTTAAACACAACACGACATGTTGTCGTTTACAAAATATTTACACGACATTTACATAACAATATACAGTTTGAAGTCCTTTAGCTCACAGATCTCTGTGTACTGCTAACGCAGAAGAGTCATCATTTTGCACTTTCGTACTCACAAGATGTGCGCGGAAATGTAGACATTTCATCTACGAAGCACTTC
>VWRL01001538.1:0-27722 GCA_011833715.1 Carcinoscorpius rotundicauda | reverse complement strand
AATAAATCACTAAACAAATTAAATAACTCATATGAAAAAAAAAGGCTTTTACATCCAACAACTGTTAAAATATGTACTTCTTACACGTCTGAAATATGAAAGACAAAGCTGGTACATGCTTCTATAGTATCTTTAAAGAAGAAGAAAAATTTTCATACATATGCTGGACCACTTCCACTGAGGCCTGTTACAGTATCAATGAGGTTCTCTGGAACAAGTTCACACATTGCAACTGATCCAATCAAATGGCTGACCATTATTCCATCCTCTTCAGTAGCGTATGTCCCTTGAGCATACCCACAGACACCTGCCTGAACCAATGATGGAGTATTTGGCATGGAACGAATCACACGTGTTTTTTCTGGCAATACCTAGAAAAATTAAAAATACATAAAAATTAATCGAACACTTTTTTATATCAGAATGCAGATATTAAACTGTGAGTATTAAGTAAAATTAAAATATTCCCAAGGAAATCATATCCTTTACTGTTTGTTTTGTACCTTTTTTTCATTATGGTTTTATGTTCCATTAATCAAGAAATGAAAGCCACTAAAATGAATTGTTCATTTATCAGTGGTCAAATAGCTGGACAAAAAAAAAACCCTAAATGTTCTCAAGTATCTTGGTTAGACAGTATACGAATATTCTAGAATAATTTACTGCCTAAGAAACATACAAAAATAAAGATGTTATTTAAAAGTAAAAGAAAGGGGAGAAATATCATAATATCTGTGAACTTCTGAGAGCCAATAAAAGGAAGAAAGATATTACAGAAGGTTAAATGGAAGGCAAATAATAAGATCCATCACCTAACCTTCATAGACTGCCTGATGGTAAGAAAAAGTGAACTGATCAGAAGGCCACAGGTGGTGAGACTACTTAATCTCTCAGGATAAATAACACATGAACAGAATAGCAGTAGCCCAAATATTAGTGGAAAACAAAATGTGGAAAAATGGTACATGTAATAATTGATAATGAGGTGAAAAAGAAGTAGCTTATAGGAATAAAAGAATCCAAACTTATGACAGAAATACCAAGAGGATTGAATTATGCCTAGAAGAATTCCCAGGTCAAGAATGGAAATTATCAGGAAACATGAGAATTGTAAAAAGAAAAAGTCCTCATCAGACAGCAATGGCTAAGCGGTTGCAGCAGGAACTGTGCCAAAGTATAGGGAGAAAGGATGAATCCTGTAAGTTTGACATCTTGACACATGACAGCAGACAAATTCATCAATGGGGAGTCTGCATTCAAGGCCCATGAAAAATGTCAGTACTGGTGAAATACTCCCAGTGTGATATGGTTAACTTCAGAAGATGTATATGAAAGTTTCACAAAACAAAAATAAGGAGACTTGATTTAACCGATAAATTTGAAAAACTGGGTGGATAATGACAAAAGTTAAAAATGCATCATAAAGAAAACAAAGCCAAACATGTAACGATAAATAAATAAAGTATTCAAACACAAATGCTGCCATATGAGAAGTAAAGGTTTGGCAGATGAAGTCACATGTATCATGTGTGCATACTGTGCTTCTATTGGTTAACAGATGATGTAAGAGAGATATGTTGGAACGTATTATTCTAATGAAAGGAGAGCACAAGGCTTGTGACGTGCATAAATAAAAAGCCTGCATGTACACAGCAACACTGAATGAGAATAGTTAATTTTATGAGGGAATAACACTTTAAAGATGGCTTGGTCCCTGGGACTGACCTCGTAACCCTTTTGTACTTATTAGTTTTCATGCTGTAACTCTTAATATAGTACATGTGTTTTCATGAACTTTTGCACATGAACATTACAAGGATTTCATCCACAAAATAACAGATTTTAAAATCAAGTTTTAGGACTTTTTAACTCGTGCTATTCTGATACTTTTTATTTTTTCACGTGCTTAAAGAAATTTTTATATTATGACTAATAACAATGCCAAGACTCAGAAGCTTTTAAATTTAACTAACATACAATTCTAAAATTTGATAATAAACTTGTAGACAAATTAAATTACAGTTATTCACAACAATGTTGAATAAAGGTCAACAAATGTGATCACATGGCCTTTCACCCATAATCTGTGTTGATAAGGTTAACATAATGGATTTTGATTTTCCAAGACAAGTATATCCATTATATATAATGGTGTTAGAAAACAAAGGAATATGGATGCTTTGAAAATTAGGATCAGACAGGTAGAGATTTGCAACAAATCGTTTCTAACCCCACCCATGGTAAGCAAAAGTCAATGGTAAAAGCTGCCTTGAGTACCAGGCAACATAATACAGAAATATTCCCATTTGGAAAAGTGATACAAGCTACATATACACAAGTTGTTTCCACAACATGTCTCAATCAGGTGAGGAATTAAACTGGCATTAATGTTATTATTTATAAGAAAACATACCAATGAAGCCACAAAGAACAATGCCTATGGATTACTGTTCAACTGGACTGCTTAAATGGCCATTGGAAAACCAGTGTCCTCCTACACTAAACAGATTATGGAAAGCCACAGGTCACGTGTGGTTGTGCTTTGGACATGAGGGCCTTAGGATAGAACATTTTGCAATGAACACTACACTGTAGAGCTGTTGAAAAGATGTACAGTCAGGATGAGTATGACTGGACACTATGAAAGACTGCACCAACATGGTGAGGATCGAAAATAATTTTATTATAACGAACCAAACCACTACATGATGTAATTTTCCTATTTCCTTCCACTGTCTGTAGAATTAATGAAGCCCGATAGCTATAGATAAAAATGATAATTTATTGCAACCTCTATTGTTTGTTTCTCACCTCTGCCTCTTTTTACACAAAAGCAGTTTGCACAAGTTGAAGTGGATTTGAAACTATAATATTGTTAAAATATGTACCATACTAGAAATATTAGAAAACTGTTGCATTCATTATGAATAATTTTGACCTAAATGATGGATCTTATTTTATGAGAAAATTTTAAAAGATTTTCAAGTAATATCAAATATAATATACACAGTGGCTTTTCTGAAGAGATTTCTTCGTATGATTATTTTGTCATTAAATGCATCATATAACTTTCCAGTTCACTTAAAGTTTGTAAACATTTAAATCAGTACCCATTTAAAATATGTGACAAAAGTTTATCCTAAAACCTTTTTTTTTAATGCATACATAACTATATATATTTAGCAGTAAGTTTTATTTTGGCCAATCAGTTTATTACTCCATATACAGTTTTTTGAAGGTTAGTGGTAATTTTTTTATCGAACAAGTAACAATACCATCTAAACTTCATCTAGTATATAATTAATTAAAATCTTTAAATAATATTTGATAAAAAAAACTACTTTTTCCATAAATTGAATTGAAATTCCTGCAGCAACAGACACGATAAGATGGTGCAATTTTATGGCATTTTTCTTTGTTAGTTTCTTCAGAACTTGGCATACTAGATGAGGTTTGACACACAGGAATATCACTGTACATGCCGAAAGAACGTCTTCATTTGCATGCGTTATGTGACATGTCATATCCTAAATACGTAAAAAAAAATAATAATTAAACATGCAACTAGAAATCTATGGTTAATACCAATGCTAGAATTGTTCTATAGAACTTACAAATAAGTATGCACATTTAAAGGATGGTAAACTACTAACACAGAGGTGCAAAAAACAGCTGCAATGGGTAAACAATAGCCCTTTCTTTAAAACAGTTTTAAGTTTTGTATGATATGAATGTAAAAACAGTTACTGGGAAACTGTTGTCTTTGTACATTATATGAAGAATGTCTGAGAGTACTGATGTGCTTTTGGCACAAAATCCTTATGAAGAGCCTTTTTTTTAAATGTAAAGTATGACACAGGACTATTTAAGATACAAGGTTGCCAGGCAGACCACAGTTAGATGTGGAAATGTGGGCCGTGAAGAGAGGCAAATCTTTAAATCATTGTAACACAAAGTGTTTAAATCTTTGTATTTTTTACACAATATAATTTTTGAATCTGTCGAGTTTTTAAAATTCCAAATTTGGACATAGGAAATCACTTTCACTAAACAAATTCATAAAAAAAAATATTAAACCTTAAGTGAACAGCATGACCGTTTAAAATAAAGCAAACTATAGCAATTATGTTAGTAGAAACTAAACAAGTCATAAGTATATAAAAGTCAGATATGGGCATATGCAACATACAGAAATATGGTGTTTGAATAATGTCTCGTGTGTTCCCAAATTTGTGAAATATTCAAAATGTACTCATTTAATTGCCACAATTTACATTGAAGAAAAAATACTGAAAACACTATCATCAGAGGCACAAAGAATGCATGATTACAAACTAGATTTATTAATTGTGTGAAATATCCCGGAAGATACAAGCAGTTAATAAGTTGTACAGTGTTCTGGATGTGAGCTCTTTGCTTTAAACAAAACAATCAATGCAAAATTGTGGAAAATTCCTTTAAATATCCTGTATTACTCCCCACAGTTTAGCCAATTTGTTTGGTAGTCTTTTAACGTCCTATACAACCTTCACAATATCCAAATTAGAACAATGTGCAGGCTCAACCATGGTTATGAGTGTTCCATTGGCCTCTTTAGATTAAAAATATTATTTCATAATATTTGATACATGTTTGAGGTCATTGTTTTACAAGAAAATAAATCCTTCTGTCATGATATAAAACACTGTTTAGTGTAGATACTATTATTTAGTTTATTTTATGAATAAATATTGTATAATTGTTGTTTATTTGCTTTTCATCACATAGTAAAATATGGAAGTTGTGTTTGTAACTCAGTGATACCAAGACTATAGCAAGCAGACGATTTAGTAATAAATGTATAAATAGAAAGATAGACAGAAACAATAGAAGAGTAAATTAACAGCGAAGGAAAAGGTTGGTGTTATCTTCAGTAGAAATGATAGGCCTAGCATTTAATATGTTAGAATAATTCTAAAAGTTTGTTTGTTTTTAAATTTCACACAAAGCTACTCAAGGGCTATCTGCACTAGCCATCCCTAATTTAGCAGTGTAAGACTAGAGAGAAGACAGCTAGTTATCACCACCCACTGCCAACTCTTGGGCTACTCATTTACTAACAAATAGTTGGATTGACCATAACAGTATAATGCCCCACAGCTGAAAGGGTAAGCATGTTTGGTGCGACAAAGAAAGACTAAAAGTAGAAAAGGAGACAAAAACAATAAATTAATTTCATCAAAATGTGATTTTAAGGTAACTGAATCATACTGAGAACACTTTGACAAAACAATCAGAGGATATTTAGAAGGAAGACCAAACAATTACTGAATGATCAATATATGACTGTCGTAACTTGTGTCACAATTATAAGTGAATTATACACAGACACTAATGTGATAGAAATAGGGAAAGGCAGTAGGGCTGCCAACTGAAATTCTGAAGTAACTGAATAGGCTTAAGTGGACTTTTAACAAGAATATGAGAACTATATATATCGTGTTTATGATATCCTTATGGACACCATAGCGTACAGAATTTATTGTATATATGTTAAACTAGTGTCAAATATATATATTATTTTGAAAACAAGTGGAGTGTATGTTGTTCATTTATTGTTCAATTTACCATTACCAAGTAACAAACACATACTGTAGAAGAATTCTAAGCTTAACAACAACAAGACTTTATATTTATACTATAATGAAGGGTAAGCAAAATCCTTTCCTCAGCAATTAAACATGCCTAAACATCTTACACACTCCCAGATAAGTCAAAATCCAGAGGAAATAACATGATGAAGTAAAATTTGCTTGTATTGGTCAACAGTCAGATTGCCACCAATCTTGTGTCGATTATTGACACTGCTACATGTAATGCATATCTAAGCATTTATTGGTAACTCACAGTGTTTTGGGGGGAAATTGTGTACACTGACTATGATTCCGTTCTTGTCTTTTACTGAATGGAATCAAATGTTACCAAACACAATGAACCTAGTTTCACCAGTTAAAATGGCCATGGATAGCTTTGTAGTTTTAATGGCTAATCCAACTTTCTGGTTACCTCTTCTCAGCAGTGGTTTTTGAGCAACAGCACATCAACTGATTTTACTTCAGACAAATGTATATCTTACTATCCTTGAAGTAACATTCCCATTTATATTTACACAAGTGTTGGTGGCATGATCTTTCTCACAAAGAATCTTTCTTTATTATTATTATTATACACTAATTATTTACATATCATTCTAGCACTGAAGATATACAAAAATGACCATCACTGTACAGTTGTATTTTGGTATGAATGTGCTCTTTAAGACTCTTAAGGTTAATGAGTTATGACCTGAAAGCTTTTCTTATCATACAGAAACAATATCTCCCTACTAATATATGTATATAAAGATATTGGGACAAACATTTTACTAAATTTTAAAAAATGATTTTTAATTCTGAACACGAAGAAAAATTATTCTATGTTAAACCATGTATCAGAAAACAAATCTTTACAACTACTATACCAATATTACTGTTTTCACACAATGTAACTTTCAAATAATTTTAATTTGTTACATAAATATGAATACCAAACATTTCCTCCCAAAGTTAAGTTTCATTCTGCAAGTCATTTTGGACTTGAAAATTGTGTAATACTGTTGAAAATATAAAATTGTATATATATATATATACACACATTTGTATCTTTCATTTTTAATAAGCTAAAATATTTTAAAGTAGAGGTTTCTCTTTAATATTTTATCTGACAAAGTTCTTATTTTGAAATTCGTAAAGTAACCATCTCAATTAACTAATCTGTATTTGTTTAGAAGAGAAAAACAATACACATATAACATTGTTTTCAGTACTTTATAAAACTTACGTTAAGTGTCATTCATAATGCTAAATATTAGTTTCAAGTAATTTAATTTGAATTGATTAATAATCATTACTGAGTAGTTTAAACAGTCTGTACTGAGTGTTACTTTCAAGAAAAATGGCTAAAACATAACTACACATTTACCACCACTCTTTCAAGAAAACACTAGCAATATAGAAAGATGTCTGAGTTTACAGTTATCAGTTGACGAAGTAATAGAGATGACTGTACATCGTTAACAACAAAACTTGTATTAATTAGAAATATTCTAGAATGTTAAGGTGGTTCCCAATTACTTTGCTGCTTTCACTTTTGTCACATTTTACACAAACCTTGAATGTTTCTAAATTGGTCGTGGTCGGTGCACTTGCCCAGATTTGATTTGGTTTGAGCAAACCTGTTGAGTAATAAAATTTAAAATAAATCAGATCATTGCACACACACACACATTAACCACAAATTAAGAGAAGATGTGATTTTACTGAGATGTTACTGATTTATTGTTATATAAAAAACACTTTTCACGCAAAATTTCCATTTTGTAAAAGTGAGTTAAATGATCCGAAACTAACAGTACAAAACACATAATCATGGAAACTATTCCTCAAGAGTTTGTAGCTTGTGTGACATTTTCAGGTGAAACATAATTAACAAGAAGGAGATTTGTTCAAGATACTGATTACAGAGTAATAATAAATTTCTTACAAACTTAGTTAATGCAAGATGAAGTAATAAAATTGGATACAATCTCTGAAACACAATAATCAGTCTACATTAAACACTAAATATGAGCAAAGTGTGTGCACCTGCTTTTACTCACAAGGGATAATTGCCTTTACTACGTAATAGACCTTACTACTGAAGACTAAATTCCAGATTATAGTATCAAAACTAGCTAAACATAATGTCCCTTAGCTTCTTCAAAAACCTTTGCCTTTACAGAGGTGAACTTGTGCTACTCATATGACTGATCATTCTCATTACTAAATAGGTGGGGCCATAACCTCTAGGTGTCACAATGTTCTCCCTAAGTGGTAACATGTATCGCCCTCTACTGAGAACTGCAAAGGAACAAAGACAGTTTAGATTGAGAAACTTAATGACTTTCTCAATCGTATTACCTGTACATATACAGAATGAAGAAAAAATTTACAATGAATACTATAAGAACATAGAAACACAAGGTATACTCAAATACCACACAAGCATAATAGTCTAAATAATAACACAATTTGGATTACACGAGTGGCACAGTAAACAACACCCAACAGTTTCCACAATACAGCAGACTCCAGAAGTGTTATTTAGAGAATAAACTGAACACAGACAACAAAGGAAAAACAAATGAACAAATACACAAAATATGTATTCTGATTCTAAAAATGCTTTGGTTAAGACTAACACTTAGACTATCTTCTCGTGATATTGAAAGATTATATGTACAGGGTTGCCCGTAAGTCCTTACCAATCCATATGTTATTATGTTATATTCAATTACATATGTATTATAAATTTGTTTTTTTTTCAGAGAAATATGGCCAATTTACACTTGAAGAGCGTATTGTGACAAGTACATGGGTACATGAATGAGGGACAGCACACAGGTACACTGGATACATAAATTATATGGATGGGTAGGGACTTATGGGCCACCCTGTACAGTAATGGCAATAAAAAGGGTGTTCACATTAAAACAAAAACTTTGAAACTTTATATACTCTTAGTAAATAATGTAAATAGAGGAATATTCACAAAGCTTTCATTTGATATATGGTACATATTATTCCAGTACTGCAGGGTACCTTACAGTAGATAATCAACATGTGCTCCATTTGAAGCACAAACTAGGTCACAACGATACTCAATTTCCCTCCACAAATTTTTCTAACATCTCTAGAGGCTACACAGGTTATAGCCACTCTTTCAGTGTTTGGCACTTTTGTGTTGTGTCCTTTGCACTTCACATCCCCCCCACCACAAAAAAAGTGTAGTAATCCAGCCATTCATGAAACATTGTTTTTTTCTTGTGAAGACATTACAATTCAATCTGAAACACAAAAAACAACCAAGCACAGAAACTTAGATATATGACATGGTAAACGTGCAAATTTCAACAATTTCAAATTTATTCAATAAAAATTTATATGTCTTTAAAATTGTTTCATTTCAATGTGGATACCCTTTGTAATATTGATTAGGCTATTCCTTGCTGTACTGAGCTATCATACCCAGTTACATATTTTTTTCAATGCCACAATTATTACAAGTTGTATACTATATTACTTTCAACCATATTATATAATTAATTATTACACAGGTAATTTTATGACATCATTAAAGCTACGTCATACACTTTGAACAGTTAACTAAAAGGTAAACTTCAAGCATCTCCTATAAATGGGCTAAGACATGAATTAGAATATTCACAGGGCAATTTCAAATTTTAAACAAGTGGTGACCTTTATGCAAATTATTAATATTATATGTTTTTCAAAGACAAGCCTCATTTGTAAGATTGAAAATTACTGACACAGCCAGCATTGATACAATGTATCATCAGAAATAATAACTTATAACAATAATTTTATGAAAACTTGGCAAAAATTTAAAAACAGAGTAGGCGATTAAAGATCTGTAATTAAATATTTATTAAGGCTAAGCAGCCAATTTTCTGAATCTGGTTCTTTACAAAATAATGTTGCATATTTAAATGAAGGACATTTCAGTAAATAAGTGTAAAGAGTTAAAGGGAACCTGAAGATCAGTATACAGAAACTATAGATGAAACCTGCCACATAAAATAAACACACAGTTTAAAACAAACCTGCTTTTAGCATCCCATTTGCTAATGCTTGGGCCATGTGGCCTGCACCAATGAACCCAACATTGGTCTTGTTCAGGTCTATCGACATCTTGTCTTTTAGCAAAAGTCTGAAAAATAATTGGAAAAAGCAAAAGATTAACTGATTATGTGCATGGCATAGTTTGTGACAGCATGCTATCATAGTACACATTTAATACATGTAACGGTGGATTCCAGTGCACAGAATAGTTTGTGACAGCATGCTATCATAGTACATATTTAATACATGTAACGGTGGATTCCAGTGCATGGCATAGTACACATTTAATACATGTGAAGGTGGATTCCAGTGCATGGCATAGTTTGTGACAGCATGCTATCATAGTACATATTTAACACATGTAAGGGTGGATTCCAGTGCATGGCATAGTACACATTTAATACATGTGAAGGTGGATTCCAGTGCATAACATAGTTTGTGACAGCATGCTATCATAGTACATATTTAATACATGTAACGGTGGATTCCAGTGCATGGCATAGTTTGCTATCATAGTACATATTTAATACATGTAGATTCCAAGGTTCTGGTTACTACATATATCCATAGTCATCCCTAATTCTGAGCAGAACAATTAGAGGAAAGATTAGTAAACAGGTACCATCTCAAAGTTCCCACTCAAATTCACAATTTGTGCATGTTAACTGTGAGGTCACAACAAGACTTTCTGAATAAAATGCAAACTTTTCTTAAATTTCAAAATAAAATTAACTACAGATTATAGAGTAGAACTAATACTAGGTAAACTTTACAAATAACTTAGTGTCCTTTGAATTAATCCGATGTGAATACACCAAAATATTGGTTTCAAGCCTTGTTATGCTGTGTACCTCTAACCAGACTTTTAAGACAGTAGCATAACTCTGATGCATATAATTTGAAAGAGAACAACTTAAAATGGTTTATATTAATAAAAAGACCAAGCAAAAACAAAATTCAAGCTTGAGCCAACAATATGTGAATACTTAGTGTTGACTAGAGGAATAAATTGGTAACACGTATTGGTTTATCCAATAGAAATCTGGTTTTAGTTCTTGTTCTAAAAAGATGCTTTTGCTGTAAAAATAATAATACATGTGAAACAATTTGCTTTGGTGAGTGACATTCCTCTTTATCTTTGACGTAAGCATACGTACCAAGAATTTAAACCCACTTATACTTGTCATCTTGCATTGGGCAGAAAGTGACATTAAAGTTGTCATGCTAGGTTTTGATGACACTGTGTGTGTGTTTGCAGAAGAGTGCCAGATATGTAGTCTAATGATGAATGTATCAATTTGTTGGTGCATTGTGTCCATCCAAGCCCACGTCTCACTGGTGTCTCAAATAATTATTGTTGCAGTTACTCATCACTTACATTGAAAGTATTCATTCTTAGATGTAACTCCATGATGTAGCTTTTGGTGGAATTAGGATTCAGGTATGCTTTTCCTTTGCAAACTGGGTTTGAAACCTCAAATACCATTCTTGCTTGAAAACGATGAAACCAGCATCATTATAAAAAGTTACAAAAGTGAAGTTGATGCTACAAGCATTGAGTGGACATATATGAAACAATAGAAAATTTTGGATAGGTTACTTAATAAGTTTTATAAGGGGTTGTGAAAATTGGCTGGCACGTTGCAGCTGGCTAAACAGAAAAGTGAAGCTGATACTTTTATACAGTACATTTTTGAGCTGTTGAAATACATCCAGTGGGTTGTTGATTCCAGAGACTTAGCATGAAAAAGATTTCAAAAAGAGAAAATAAAAAACAGTTTATGAAGCTTTGAAGTTTCCACATTCTTCTGAATAATTTCTGTAATCAACAACACTTTGTAAGTACCAGCTGGAATAAGTGGTATTAAAAACATAAGAACATCAGCCTAAAGACAGTCATATGTTATTTGGATTAGAAGAGAAAGATCTTGTCTTACTGGTATGAAAATCAATCTTGTCATGTTTTGTGTAAGGTGTACCTTATCTTAGTTTGTCATGTTAGTCAGAGAGATCAGCATTTTTTTTTAGCTTGCTGTTGCCTGTATATAGACAGTTAGTGGTATTTGTGAACATTATATTGTCGGTATCACAATCCAGGGGCTCAAATGGCATAAAGAACACAGGTTCACAATGTCACCTTCCACACCTGATGATGTTTGAGATGCTGCAGTAATCATCTTTGACATCTTTAAGAAACTGGACACTGATTGAAAATGAGATGTGAATACTTAACATCCTTAGTATGTGAAATGTGTCACTTATATGAATAAATTCAAAACAAAGTTGTGATTTTTTCAGTTTCCAACATTTGTGGTGTGAGGTCAACACCATATACATGTAGAATTAACTTGAAAATTGAGCAAATTTCTATTCTTAAGCCATAAACTGTTATTTTTCAAATGGAACAAGTAAAATGACAATAGATAGTTTCACACTTAAGAATCATATATTGTTGGTTAAGAAAAAACAGTGCAGAAAATAACATACAGACACCAAATTTTGGAATAAAATCTTAACCTTTGTAAAAGATATTGTGAAACTTTGTAAATAGTAGTTTTATTTGGAAGAGGAACTGCCTGAATAGTTTTGTATCTTTAATTTAGATATTACATGTATTTAGGACATATGAAAAACAATCTCATTGTGTTTTTGTTCCCTGTTAGTGATACAAACTACTACAATTTCAGATGATTTTAATTAACACCCGAAACTGAGTCTTGATTGTCCCTCTAGGGAATTAACAGAATTTTCACAAAAAAGAAAGATTACAACAAAATAAAAATTGATTTATCCTAAATGAAGAGTATCATGAGCTTATTAGTTGTTTTGTAACTTCTCCAGGTTTCCGATTCATTGCAGAATAAAAAACAACTTAGCCAGTAATACCATAACCTGATAGAACAACATAAGGTGTATATTCTCGAGGACTAATTTGCAAATCTACTTTGATAATTCATCACTAATGAAGTAATCTTTATCTCAAAAATCTATCAATGTCATTCTGCTGAAAGGGTTAGAAAAACATTTTATGGAATAACTTTACCGAGTTACTGATATTTTCGCATAAAGTTTTGTATTTATACATCTCTTATGTTTTTAACTTTGTTCCATTACTAAAATAGCAAGTTTTTCTCCAACTCTATATTTCAGTGTCATGAACATTAGTCACCTTTCAGAAGTGACCGAAGTTCTCGTGTGATGGGATTTTGAACATTACATGTAAACACTATTAAAAAAACATTGAATAAATATCTCTTACATCAACATTCACTTACATTTTTGTCTTTTCTGTAAACGTGAAGAAACGTCTGAATGGGCAAACAAAAAGTAAATAACGTGAAGAGAGTGATTGGTTGTATGTAATACTTTGATGTAGTGAATTAAGAAAGTGAATGGTTGTATGTAATACTTTGATCTAGTGAATTAAGAAAGTGAATGGTTGTATGTAATACTTTGATCTAGTGAATCCAAACCTGTAATGTGTTTACTTACAGGCTATTTGAATATCTTTGCAAAATGCTAAAAAGAAAGTAATCCTGAATTTTCAACACTGAAGGAATCAATTACATACATTGTGTAAAAACCGATATAGATTTTTCACCTATCGCTTGTCATGTGTCAAATTTAAACTTGTTTTGACCAGGTGACTTCTGCAACACCGGATTTCAGTACAGATGACTTGAGTCCATACTTCATGTAGATAAACAGTCAGTTGAAAACAGTCTCTATATCTAATTTTCAGCCTTGTTTAAGAATGCATCAGGAGAGGAAAGTGGAGATTCACTGTCACCTGAAGAGAATCATTAGATACAAAATGTTTGAAATAACTGCACCGATGTTGGAATTTGATATAAATGGTACTGCCTTTTGATAAACCTTCTTGGTTCGTCACAATACAATCCTGATATATAAAACTTTGCCCAGTAGATCCACACTTTACATGGATATGTTGCTTCTGCACTCCTTTGGAATGACTGAATAATGACTTACTAACAGTAAAATTACTTCAGTGTAAGCCTTACAGATTATCCAGTTCACAACATGACTAAATAATACTGACTCTACAAACATGAAAGTTTTCATTTTCACTAGATGATGTAATTTTTAATGTGTATATTTGTTCAGTTGTTACTTTTAGCACCATAAAATAAAATATTTAAGCACTTGAATATATGACAGATCACACGGTACATTGTCTCCTCTCTTTATATTGTTTTTTAAATTCTAACTATGATTAAAAAGCTGAAGGAACCGAGATCTGAAGACCTGCCCATATACAAAATAACAGAGAAATAATATTTCAATAGTCCCTATGATAAAGTGGCCAGCATATCTTAATAAAATATAATCATCTTATTTATAACATTTTCTAACAAATTTCTTCAGTAGCACTAAACAGCCACTAAAATCTTTAAAACATATCTTCTACTCTTTTTTTACAGTATGTAGCACAGATTAGGTTATTTTGGTTAATTTGCACATAATATTACCATTAATTCCAAGATAAGATTCTGTCATTTTGGTTTTGTACACTTTTCTGCTGAAGTTTACACTTCAAACACATCCAAATCTCCTGTTCTCTTTTCACTTACAGATGGGCTCAATGAATAGCTGTTACGTGTTTTAAATGAGGTGCAAAACCAAAAAAAAAAAAAAAGTAATGTAAATAAAATCAATAAATATTTTACTCCCTTGGAAACATTTTACCAACATAATAAAATGTTCAGATTTATAGTTACTACATTTTGTAAGGAGAACCACATACCAAAGTTGTTTGGAGAAAGTATTTATATTAAATATACTCGACCATGGAAGTAAAGATTTGGCTTGCTTTGAATTAAATGCAAGGTACACGAGGGCTATCTAGTGCTAGTTGTTCTTAATTTAGCAGTGTAAGACTACAGGGAATGCAGCTAGTCATCATAACCCACCTCTACTTCTTGAGCTAATCATTTACCAACCAGTAGTAGGATTGTCCCCCCACGATTGAAAGGGTGAGCATGTTTGGTAAGACAGAGATTAAAACCCATGACCCTCAGACTTGTAAGTCAAGTACCTGGCCATGTGAAGGAAAAACAAAACATCTTAAACTAGGCAAAACTGCACAAGACAGCCTTCATGGGTTGAATACTCAAGCTAAAACTAAAGATATGGCAACAGAACAGACAAGTTTGGTGTCATTTACAGGTACAGATTTATCAAAGCTCCCACTAAACCTAAGATCACCTCAATTTTTAGTTTTTTTTCATGTTCCAATCAGAAACAGTTAAAAAATTAAGTTATCCTAGTTTCTCTGTCCTTCAGTGCAAGTTTATTGTGTACAGTTTGTCATTATATAGAACTCCTCTAAATTTTACTTGAAGAATCACCTAACAAAGATGGAACACACGTTATGCTTTCCAACCCCTTTCAATTACATTTCCTTAACTAACCTGTTGCAGTAAAG
The DNA here is from genome assembly GCA_011833715.1 of Carcinoscorpius rotundicauda. NCBI lineage: Eukaryota > Metazoa > Arthropoda > Merostomata > Xiphosura > Limulidae > Carcinoscorpius > Carcinoscorpius rotundicauda. The sequence continues at coordinate 12,578 of VWRL01001538.1, read as the reverse complement.
CTGCAAAAAATTGTGATTTGAAAACATACCCAGACACAAATAAAACAGCTGCAATTCTCTTGTGAACGTGTGAAATGCAACTTGATGCTTTAGGTGGATTTTCATTTTTGAACCAGATAAGATTTTAACATCTTTTATTTTTTAATAAGTATCAATTATTAGAAAATTGTAATAAGTATGCTGTAGTAATTTAAAACAGTTGCAGTACAATTCCCCATGTAAACCAAAAAAAACAAACTCAATTATCTACTTTCGAAATCTAGTAACCCTATTTACATGTGAAATATTTTCCACAGTCCGAATTTGTTTTTTTGCCGAACAGATTACCAAGTTGCAAATAAAATTCCTATCACATTCTAGTAGCAACAGTAACACTTATAATCTATAATAGAAGTTACACGTGCCCTTTTCAGACAGGTGCGACGAATAATTTACAATATCTTTTAATGTTTCAAGAAATATTAAATATTAAAGTAAATCAAACATATCACACCTCTAACACAAAAATTCACTTCCACAGATTATTTTTGAGATAACACGCAGTACGAAGACGAACTCTTGAACCTCAGTATTAAATATCACACAAGTTCTTACGTAACTACTTCATGAACACAATCTGTATCAAGTTCGGTACAGTCAGACATGTGCAAAAGTGCCAGAAAATATACACAAAATTATCTATGGGAATGAAATATAAAATTAGTCTTAAATTGGAAACAAATGGGATGGTGCCATTTGAACTTCTTAATGTTATTTTAGATCAACGTCAGATTGGTGTTTTTGGACCAGTTGCAAGAAATCGAACCCTGGATTTTAGCGTTGTAAGTCCGTACTTTACCGTTGTCCCACCCTATTTAAGAGAAGGGACCGTTTAAAGAAGCTTTGTACAAGTACAAATACAAAGGTATTTTATATGCAAAAACGGCTCGTTTGGGTTGAGAAAATATTTCAAATAGAAGAGCGAACAACGTTTCGACCTTCTTCGGTCATCATCAGGTTCACAAAATACAAAGGTAGTTAGGAATGGTCTGTACAGTAATAAAGTTCAAATGTGCTAGTCTCTTTATGTTGAACTTCCCAGTGGCTCAGCGGTATGTCTGCGGACTTACACGCTAAAATCCGGGTTTCGATACCCGTGGTGGGTAGAGCACAGATAGCCCATTGTGTAGCTTTGTGCTTAATTCAAAAAACAACAACAAAACATCTTAATAAGTAGCCAATCAATCACTTTCATTGTTTTGCAATTAAGCACAAAGCTACACAATGGGCTATTTGTGCTCTACCCACCAAGAATATCGAAGTCAGAATTTTACCATTGTAAGTCCACAGACATGCCACTGTGCCACTAGCAGGTCAATCAGATGAAAAGTTAGAATTAATGACTGTATAAAATGTTTAGCAAGTAAGTAAGAGAAATGTTCAACAGGATATTTTCAAATAGGCTCACACACCATGAGAATGGCCAGAAAATGCCTATGTAGTAGTACTTGTACTAGTTATTGAAAAGAAAAAAATCAAAATTTGGAGAAGTATTAGTTTTAATTAATAAATGTTGTATGGCAAGTGTTAATTATGTACAAAAATGAAACAATAGCGGCTGACAGTTTTTTTCTGAGATTAAATAAAAACTACTGAAACTTTTTCTGACGATGGGAAACGGACTACATCAACGAATTGGAACTATCCACCAAAAATATTAACAGTATGATACTCATTACACAAATAATTTGGCCTCCCACTGGCTCAGCGGTATGTCTGTGAACTTACAACGCTAAAAACCGGGTTTCGATACCCGTGGTAGGTGGATCACAGATAGCCCATTGTGTAGCTTTGTGCTTAATTCAAAACAACATAAATAATTTGAGACCAATGATGCCACGGTTCTGCTATGTCACTAAACCCAACCCGACAAACAGATAAGATAGTGTTGTATAATAGCTTTTTAACGAACTTTATTTCTTTTAAATTAAAATTATAGACTAAAAATAAAAATAATTTATAATAAAAGGTAATTACACTTCGCAATTTTGGTTTGAATTTTGAGCAAAGCTACACGAGGGCTATTTGCGCTAGACGCCACTAATTTAGAAGTTTAAGACTAGAGGGAAGACAACTAGTCATAACCGCCAACGTTTGGGTTACTCTTTTTACCAACGAGTGCCATTATAACATGCCCACGTTCATGTTTGGTATGAGGAAGGTTAGAACCCGCTACCTTCAGATTACGAGTCTAGCGCCTTAAAAACCAGGCCTGCAATTTTGGTTTAAATAACTAATAAATAATTGGATTTTTTTTTTAAAAAGGCTCCCTTTAGATTTTATCAAGTGGTACATTACATGAGTACTGTAATTTGTATGAGACATAATATCGATATGTCAAGGACATTGGTAATAAAATATCATTTATTTTGTATATAAAAATATGTATAATTAAAAGGCCTGGCATGGCCGAGCGCATTAAGGCGTGCGCTTGTAATCCGAGGGTCGCGGGTTCGCGCCCGCGTCGCGCTAAACATGCTCGCCCTCCCAGCCGTGGGGGTGTATAAGTGACGGTCAATCCCACTATTCGTTGGTAAAAGAGTAGCCCAAGAGTTGGCGGTGGGTGGTGATGACTAGCTGCCTTCCCTCTAGTCTTACACTGCTAAATTAGGGACGGCTAGCACAGATAGCCCTCGAGTAGCTTTGTGCGAAATTCGAAAACAAACAAAAGTATAATTAAAAGTAAAAATTTATTCATTGGTGTTACCAATACTGTTTATACTCATGAAAATATTATTCGTGTGGATAAGTAATAAAAGGAGCATTGATTAATGTTGTTGTTGTTTCGAATTAAGCACAAAGCTACACAATGGGCTATCTGTGCTCTGCCCACCACGGGTATCGAAACCCGCATTTTAGCGTGTAAGTCCGCAGACATACCGCTGAGCCACTGGGGGGCTCATTGATTAATACATAAAATAGCTGATTTACTAACTGATTATGCGTAATTATCGAGAAATAACGCACACATTTTAGTATCATACAAGCGTAAAATTTGTGAATAACCTTTATTATTATTTTTCACACATTCATAAAAAATAATTATTAAACAATACAATTGTTAGAGAATCTAACAGTTATCCCATTCCCTGTGCTTTTACATGTACAGTCTACTGCGATTAAGGTTTAGAAATAAAAAAAAGGGAGTTCCAAAATAATTACTGAAATTTGGGAAAAAATATTCCAGTTTACAAATGCAGTATTTATTCAGTTGGAGTAACAATATACTTATGAATGAAAACGTCTGTTTAAACTACAAAAAAGTAAGATAATGACAGAAAAACTTCATTATGCATTAGCACTGCATACTTTAGAAAAAGACTTATATAAATAACGATCAGATTAGAAATGGGTTTCTGAGTCAGTAGGATCACAAGTAATTACCATGAGAACTCTACACCAGTGTTCCAAGAGAATTAGCCTTCCAAGTGTCTTTCTGACCAAATAACCACTGAAAGTGTACAAGAATGACCTGGCCTTGCAAGTGGCACAGCCTAATCTTGAAGCACAAAGCCAACCATTATCATCCAAATATTTATTAAGCCTTCCCTCAGTTTTATTGCTTCTAATTTTAAGTCAGCTACCCTGTTAGAAAAGTAAAACTGTCTTTGCTGAAGATTACTTCTATCTTGCCAGAACTTTTGCATATTTACAATTAAATAAGTCAACTGTCTCATAATCATCAGATATGGTCCTTTCCTCAAAGGTTCTTTTACCGTAACATTTTTCTCACTGCTAACGTTTTACAAAAATTCTCAACCTCCTTTCCATGTAACTTTTTGGATTTTCTGTTCAACTAACTCCCATGATCTTTTGTTATTCTCTTAACCTTCATCATAGTAGTCAATTTTAAACCTCTGAATTTGAAATTATTTCATCTTTTATATCTTTTTCAGCCATCTTGTTTTCTTATCTGCTGCCACCCATTTTTTAAAAGGAAAATATCTTGAATGTTTGAAAATTTATTTTTAAAACTTTTATGCATTTGATTATCATCTCCACTTAACTCGGTTGCCAAACTCACAATAGATAATTCTTTTCGTAACCTTTTGAAATTTGTAACAAAATCTTGTTATTCCTCATGCATTAAGACATCAAACCTATTTCAGCAATGATTTGTTTCACCCAATCTCCACTTAGTCATTAATTTATATATAAGAAGTTAACAAAAAATCTAAAATACTACTGTTTCCATTTGGCCCCCAGATAAATTAGAAATCATCCTGAATTATTTCTAAAATCCACTTTCCCAATTTATATGCCTGTAATTAAAATTCTCCATAATTACAACTTCATTAACAGTTGAATTCTCTCTCTATAGAGTCTCTCATTAATTTCATCAGTTAGTCTGCAAATGGTTCCAACTAAAAGCCTTTTCTCCTTATAACCACTAAAAGAAAACCAAATACATGCAATCTATTTGTTCTTTGCAACGATATTATGTTATATTTAGTTTTGGTTTTTTATCCATGCTAAATAACAACTCTATTTGAGAAGAAATTCCTGTCTGCCAGTGATAACGAGAAAACCCACTTGTAAAGAAAAATATAAATGTAAAAACCAGCCATTTTTACATATATTAAACCTGTCTGCATTTCACCAAGTTTGAGTCATTACCATTACACAAAAACCCCTTGTAACCACTAATGCTCTGAAGTCTTATTTTATTCCTTATATTTTTAGCATTACAACAATTATAGTTTAGCTCACCCTTGAAGCTACTTCTATAATTTTCTTTGTTTCTCAGAATAACTGGTATGGATATTAACACTTTTTACTCATAAGGAGAGAACAACATTCCAAGGTCATACTTAGGTTTTCTTAACGTGAAGATGACCTAGGAAGGTCGAAACATTGTTCTCTCCTTATCAGTAAAGTGTTAATACCCATACCAGCTGTTCTGAGATACATTTTTATTTCAAGTAAGTTTCTCGTCATCAAGGATAACTTTTCTTTATATCTGACCTTTCTTCAGGTATTTTATTCCTATCTTCCTCACTGTATAGTCCTAGTTTAAAGCTGCCCTTATTTATTATCCCTTATGTACAAGGCAGCCCCAACATTTGTTTTAAAGATTCTACTTTCTCATTAAAATGATCCAATAAGTACTGCCTGCATATCCTTACCTGTAACCTCACTCTCGCAGTTTTTCTTTACAACTTTTGAAAAAAATGAAATTATAACTGTCCTTTTCTCTGTTTTATCAATCACTTACACTTATTAGTTCCTATAGCTTACACTTCCCAAATCATTAGCTCCTATGTACATTTCTACTTGTTCTGTTAGTCGAGCTTTAGTATGTTACTTGTTCTGAGAGTTTAACAATTTCTGCTTTGAACCAGTGTATTACGTTCAATTTTGTTAAGTTTACTACATTTGCCCTTAACAATAGAACATTGTAAATTTTTTCAAAAAATGCTATATTTAATTTCTTCATTTTAAAGCAGGATATGTTTAACTGCTTTATGTGAAAGTAGCAATCAATCTTACTTCATAAAACGTTAACAGTTTAAATATACTCTTGTTATATATTTGTATTTGAGTACAATTCTATTACTTAAATTTATTGAGTAAGCAGTGATCATGCTTATTAAAGTAAACACTTCAATAATTTATCTCTGTACATTAAAGTTCTTTAAACTAATACATTAAGAACTTAGTGAATACTTAGATATGGAAGGTTTAACCACATCTCTTAGTTAATATATTGCTGCATCCAAAGACTGAACAGCAAGGCATTTTCATTCTTAACCTGAAGATGACCTAGGAAGGTTGAAACGTTATTCTCTGCTCATCAATAAGTGTTAATACCCATACCAGGCGTTCTGAGATGCATTTTTATTTCAAGTGGGTTTCTCATCATCAAGAAGGCATTTTAGTTGCAATTACTTAAGAAAAACAGTTATATACTAGTTTTATACAGTCAAGTGGATTGTGTAATGAATGTCTTCATCACCTGATAGTAGTTTTCGCATTAGTGAGATCAGTGTATCAGACAGTACATTGTTCCAAAAGTACACAAAGATGCAAATGATAAAAAAAACTTTGAGAAACAGAGGTGCTAAGTATAACTTGTGTACCTTTCTGAATAGCGATACTCAATAATGATACCATAACTTGACTTTCTTTAATAATGAAAAATATTTAATCAATATTTCATATTTTTAAAATGCTTGTGTAGACCATCAAATCTAAAATATTTGTACAAAAGGCCCTAGTTATTAGCTTTACATCAGTAAATTAACAATTTCTTCCAATAGATATAAATTTTAAAACATTTCAAACATATAAGTCGACATCGAACTAATTCTGCTCTAGCTACGTGGTATACTCATCTAAATTAAAAGAGCTTCCAAACAATGGTGTAATATCTTCATTCTTTGAGTTCCACTTCCAACAGTGGTATCATCAGTGACTCTGTCAGGTGTGTTTTTACTTTGTTACCCATTTTCATATTTTTCTATTGTCACACTTTCATATATTCAACTGTGCAGTAAAGCTAGAGATTTTAATGTTATTGCATTTGTTAGCCTCTTTACTAGCTTATGAAAATTCTTACATAAAGGTTAAGTTCACAATTACACCAGTTACTAGAAGCCAACTTGTAGAATCTGATGTCTAGCCAAATTTGAGTAACTGGTAGGTCCAGCATCAGTTCTTATGTATAGTATATAAATTGATATTTTTCAAATTACATTAAGTTATTTAACACATTACAACAAATAGTTAACAATGTCAAAGCTTTCCAGGTAGCATAGTTCATGCCAGTGTGTGAACATGTTTTACGAACACAAACAGCCAGTATCCAGTGAAAATCTTTAATGTTTTCAAGGGGTAGACTGTGCTTGTAATCTGTAGGGTGTCTACTTCTTGATAAAGTTGTAGGTGAAACACTGAGGAAGTTAATTTTCCAATTAACGCATCACTTACAAATGTCTTGCTTTGCAGTAAGACCTTTTTTTTTCATCCTGCAATTTATAAATGGATATAAAACTTACAGAAAACAATGTTGCATATACAAGTTTCTTCACTGGCTACTTTCAGTCAAGTAACTGACAGTTTGTATTTGTAGTAATTTATCCTATAATTAAGAATAAGACATTAATACTCATCTAGGAATACATATATATCTTAATTACTTACAGAAAATAATCATAATAATATCTGATACAGAGAGAAATAACATTTAATTTGTAAAAAAAATTATTTTGATAATTCTATATGATTATCCCATAACCACACTGGAATACATTTTAAAGTATTTTTGAAAATTAATTTAACATTATTTTAGAGTAAGTTAGGATCACAAGTTCATAACTGTGACATAAAAAACTTTATCCATCTAATTGTAAAGATTTCCACACACACACACATGCTATATTAATTCAGTTTGCGAAATAATATTAGATGGATTCATAACAATTTACTTTCCTGTATTAATAGATACATTTCCCAACTCTTTAGCTCTCAAGGTAGCTGCCTCCACTGCTCGAAGCAAACCTGTTCTTAACCCTGCCTCTTCCAAAGCACAGACACCATAAATGGTAGTGCCACCTGGTGAACAAACTTCATCTCGCAACACAGTAGGCTGTTTACCAGTGTCTAACACCATTTTTGCCCCACCCTGGAAATGTCCAAACACACTCAAGTTCCATAGATGTCAAAAAAGTTTAACACATTTCAAATCATGCTTCATAAACACCACTTATCTCTCATATTGCACTATTGTCAAGAGTTGTGCAACTTAAGTGAAAATAAATGTTTTTCAATAAGTAAAATGAATTGAAAAATATCAAGAATGAATGTTACTAACACAAAGATAAACTACTGGTTATGGTCAATACCAGTAGTATCAAGTTCTCTTTCATATTAATTTAGGCAAGTTGCCAGGAAACTTTATTTAAAAAAATAAAAAAATCAGAACAGTATAACTGTGACATTTGTCAAAAGAAAATAAAAATATGAGAAACTTTAAACATGCTTAACTAGGCAAAATTTGTAAGCAAAGAAAGAAATACTGAACTTTCTGCAAAGTATTTGTTAAAAATTACCATAAAATTTCTGACTAAAATTGTCAAAACAGAACAAATCACATCCTTGCACCTATCTCAGCAAAATTTTCCAAGCTAAGTAACCCTAAACTTTGTGCCTCACTCTGCTTATTTCATGTTCATTTTTCATTGTCGAATTTCATGCAAAGCTATACGAGGGTTATGTGTGCTAGCCATCCTAAATTTAGCAGTGTAAGACTAAAGGAAAGGCAGCTAGTTACAGTCATCACCATCAACTCCTTGGCTACTCTTTCATCAATGAAGAGTGGAATTGACCACCACATTATAATTCTCCCATGACTGAAAGAGGGAGCATGTTTTGTCGAACAGGAATTCAAATCCATGACTCTCAGACTGCAAGTCAAGCACCCTAACCACCTGGCCATGTTTAGTGTGTCCTTTTCCTAACGTTTATCATATTTCCTTTTTTATTTTTTGGTTATATAACAACAAAGAAAATTCATATCATACAGTTTGATCTTCTTTTCTTACTGGACCAGATGTACTGTGAACTTAAGTTTATTATGCATTCTGATCAGAATGATTAAGTACAAGCTGTTAATTGTTACAAGTATTAGACCTCAACACTTCAAAGAACAATTGTACAAATAAACAGTGCTTGAAATATTTAGATGACAAGTCTTCAGCTTTGGGTGTTTTTACAACCCTGAAAATTTACTCAAATAATATGTTTTACACGTGAGTTCTGGGTAAAAAATAAAACTGAGATTTCTTACAATTTGGTGTTTATCAGTTTTTTTATTGTTGTTTTTTTAACTTACCAGAACAGTTTGAGCAGCAAACTTAACAGCTAATGATCGTGGAAGACCCATCTTAACAGCTCCATCAGCCATAGCTTGTATAACTGTATAGACCTGAAGTACACATAAATAAAAACAAAGCTGAGAATAAAAAAATAGTTTCCAAATAACAGATTACTATACGTTCTATCCTCTACTCTAAACTGACCATTTAAGTATGATAAAACAAGTCTTTGCATCAATTAACTGACAGGTAAATTGTGACAAAACTGTACACAGGAATTTGATTCCAAATTACCAAGCCAACTTGGAAAGAGGGAAGAGAGGCTTTACTATTGAGCTTTAAGCAACATCGCTTCAAAGATTCAAAGCTTTGAGCAGCAAAATGTCTACACTTTGTTTTTAAATTTATAGTACAAAAGTCAGTTGAGAAGCTGAAAAACTCGAAACTCTACTTTCAAAGTTAACATTACTGTCTGCATAGCAAAACTCCATTAAATGATTTTCTTTTGTTAATCACTGTCAGCTAAAAAACACGATTATAAACAGAAATCATTTTTTTTTCATTTGTTTGTTTGTGGTTAAGTGTAAAGCTACACAGCAGACTACTTGTGCTGAGCTCATTACAAGTATTACACTAAGTTTTAACTATTAAAAATAATTCTCCTACTTTTTTCCTTGAATGAATGAAAGATCATGACATGAGAACTGATATTTTCAAAACTTAATGAATGTGTAAATAATATTCCATTCTCTAAACCTTAAAACTAAACTTACTTTAAGAGAAGGAAAGACATCAAGAATCAACTAATCCACAAAATAAAAATTGTTGTCTTCTGTTCGTAAGGCAATAGAGATAAGCATAGAATGAAAACACCAATAAAAACAAAGATGTATGTTGCACTTTAATGGAAAAGTCATAATATTAAAAAGCTAAATTTCAAGAAACTCGTGAAAATAATTAACTTGAATACTTAATCCAGCATAACTTTGAAGTACACAATTTAAAATCTTTATTCTGAAACTGTCAATTATCTCAAATTTGTCAGTTTAGATGTTTCACTGTACAAAACACTTAAAGGTAAGATATCCAGGGATATGTCAATATAAAGTAAGGTTGGTTTGTTTTGAATTTCAAGCAAAATTATTCAAGAGCTATCTGCACTAGCTGTTCCTAATTTAGCAGAAATAAATTAGAGAAAAGGCATCACAATAAACTGCCAACTCTTGGGTTACTCTTTTACTCACAAATAATTTGACTGACTATCACATTATAACACGACTACAGCTGAAAAGAGTAAATATGTTTGGTGACAAGATTTGAATCTGCAACCCATAGATGAAAGTTAGGCACCCTAACCTCAGGCTATACCAGTTCTCTACAAAATAGAGATAGTCATTTTTGTTACCCAATAGTCTTTTTTGGGTTTCCGAGTCTTCTAATATGTTGTACAGTAAACAAAATTAATTTCTCTAAAGGGAGCTGAAGACCACCTGGATGTCACCTGTTTTAACTACCACTGTGTGGTCTATTAGCCACTCAGTACACTAAAATGACATTACATAAGATAAAGGACACTTAAAGTTGAAATTTTTACTTATATCAGTAAATGTGCATGTGTCATGAATCATAGAATAATTTATGCACTCTGCAGACCATAACACAGCATGACATATGAACTAGAGAAGTATGAAAGAAAAATATTTGTTACTCTTAATTTTGGCTTTATTTAGGGGACCCTACCCAAGTACATCTTGTTTAAGTTCATGAAATACACTTAATTTATTATTCAGTATTATATAGGAAACCAACTGTTTAATGATTATATATATTATAGATGTATATATCTATGGAGTTTGAGACTTTTTAAATCGTCATATATCGACCTAAGTTAATTTAAGCAGGTGAATAATATTACGCTGTCCCCAATTCATTATTTGATGCACAGTGGACCAAATGTCTAATGATCATTTATATGTGTTCTTGATTTTCACCAAAGATAAAATTATAAAAAGAATTTGTAACTTAGAGACCTAATGCATTCCTTGGCTGGATTTAACCCCTTACTATGGACTACAGTTTTGTCTATTCAAGGCTCGTTAATACAGCTCGGGTCAGCAAACCAAACTCATATTGATTTTTGCGCCCATAAAACCTGAAATATGAAATACAGTCCAACATTTTGCATACTTCACAAACTGAAAACCTTATACACATAATGTTTTGGTACAATTTCACAGAACATTTATTATTGCATTATTAGTCAATGAAGAAAAATGTCCATTGCTGGCAATGTTCTACCATAGCTGTTAAATCTTAAACTGAGTACTGAAAACCTAACAAAGACTGCATCACATTAATTCTGTAACAAGAAAAGAAAGTCGCTTAAAACTATGTTTTACCAGCTGTAATGTGTTTGATCAAGCCTGAGAAGCCTTATAAAACAATTGTATAACAAGTCCAACTCCAGGTACAGAATTATAAGAGAAAAAAAAATAGATGCCACTGATACAGAAAATGAATTCTTAACTATAGCATTAAATAACCTAATTATAATGGTAGTCTAAATTTTAGTAAATCTATAAAAATGAGTTTCAGTCTGCTCAAAGAAAACTTTTCAAAATTATTAATTCTTTCATTCTTTCAAAATGTAACACTACTTAAGTGTTTTATTTAACGTACCCTTTCTTCCCATGACAATTGTTAACAATGAATGTGTTTTATCATTTAGATGTTATTGACAAGCAAATCTGGTACCATTTATAAAATACCACTGTCAATTTTATGGGGCCAGATTCTTTACAGTGTCTGTGACTTTATGGCGATACATTTAAACAATAAATGAACAGTACACACTTCTCTTGTTTTAACATAATAATAAAAAACAAGTCAAACATGTACAAAAAATTCTTTACATAATATATCACAATTTATTTAAAACTCTAAATAATTCTCTTTTCTTCTGTTATCACAAAGTGAGTAGTGATGAATTCACATATGTTACTCTATGGGTTACTACAGTTGTATACAGAGCTTTAAAATAATTCTCTTTTATGCCAAAAATCCACACAAGCCAGTTTAGTTACTTCAAACCCAACTGACAAGACAAATTATTTTTCCTTACTCTGTTGTTAATACACAGCTGTAAAACATGCTATAAAAATCATCTGTTAAGGTTAATCACTCACGTGTTAGCTAATTTTAAATAAGTTTTTTTTTCACTAACTACCTTTCTTCTGAATTTAACTTGCACTCTGTGGTCTGTAAATAAATATATGTACATATATTGTCCAACTGAGGTGTAAAACTTTCTACAAACCATCAGGAGCTACGATGAAACAATATTCTGTTCAGGCAATGAGAAAAACACAGAAAGTTAAGTAATGAAATGCCAATTCACAAAATTGAACTGCATATACAAGGTATGACTCTTACCTCATTACATAACTAAATCTGTCATTATGATCACTTTTAAAATCATTAAGATCTAGCACTCTTATGATAAAACTAAATAATAAATCACTAAACAAATTAACTCATATGAAAAAAAAAGGCTTTTACATCCAACAACTGTTAAAATATGTACTTCTTACACGTCTGAAATATGAAAGACAAAGCTGGTACATGCTTCTATAGTATCTTTAAAGAAGAAGAAAAATTTTCGTACATATGCTGGACCACTTCCACTGAGGCCTGTTACAGTATCAATGAGGTTCTCTGGAACAA